>BQNB010019353.1:1593-60495 GCA_026074375.1 Tanacetum coccineum | reverse complement strand
CGTCAATAAATTCACTATTTATTTTTAGTATTGTACGCGTTTGCTTTTAAATTGAAATCGTTAAGTTAAATCGCGTAAGCTAAAAATTATCATTCAATGTAAACGGGCATCAAACAATTAAATGTTTACATCAAGCAAGTGTTAAGTAATTATTTTGAGGATAATTATTAACTTTGTTCATTTTATTTTTATTGGTTGCGTAAAGTGTTTACGTTTCGCGATAAAATACGTTTAGGCATACCCGGAACCACCAAAACTTTTCTACGCTTCAACAAATACCTATTATTATACCCAATACCCAAAGTTTTATAAAAATGCACCCATATTTAGTGACTTAGCCGAATTCTATACAAAATAAATAAACCTAGACTTACAAATTTCATGTTATATCTTTATTCATTCAACTTGCAACTTATATCTTTAAAATAATGCTAAATATTTTGTAAAGATAAAAAACAAGTATGTACTCCTTCCTATTCCATAATATACGGCCAAGTATATTGTCCCAAGGGGACATATAGCACACACTTTACTAGCAACTTGATTTGTACAACATAACCTCATTTAAATCTTAAGACTTTCAACAAGTCTTGACCAAAGACTCCCATGTTTCACTCAATATGTCTTGGACTTTCCATGAACATCTTTTACTAGCATTAGAAATATATATAGCATGCACAAGTAAGAGAATACACATACATTCCATTTGCTTAGTGAAAAAAACAACCATATTCTCCTTTTTCCTCCTTTAGGCCACGACACACATCAAACACATACAAAATCCATACAAAAATTTATCTACAACATTTACATACATTCCTACATCATTCCTAAGATAACCTAAGGTGTTTAGAAGGGTTGGTTTGGAGTTTACAAGGGTTAATCAAGCAAGAAGCAAGATTAGGGTTTCACTTGGTTTTTAGGGTTTTCAAGAGTTGTAAGCTATGGTTTGGTTTCTAAACAAGGGTTTAGATCACATTGTTCATCACCTCACTTCATATTAAGGTTACCTAGAACTCTTAATCTCTTTATTTTCATGATTTTATGCATATATAATGTTTGTGTAGTTAATCACCATCTAAGAACTTGTTTACATATAAAAATGGATTTTTACACTTGTTTATGATTTGGTAAACTTTTATATATGTCATATGAATGTTGGTATCATGTTATAATGTGTTAAGCATGCGTTTATGTGATTTAAGTGTAAAAAAGTATAAGTATTATAAAATTGTGATCAAAGTTATCTTAAAAAGTTATGATTTAAAGGTTGTACGACTTGTTACCATGGACTCTTGGACATATGATAAATAATGAACATTATTATATGTAAGACATAGGGTATAAGATATGGCAAATGACTTGTAACAATATTATTAAGCTAAAAAGTTATAAAAATCAACTTAAAACATATTTTTACAAAATATTCAAAAGGGGCTGTTTGGGTCTGAAAATTTAAGCATGGGTCTTATATTTTATAAAAATTCTACATCTCATGACGTTTCCAAATATATAAAGAACTCGAAAAACCGACTTATAACGAAGGAGATACGCTAATTACAAGTTTTACGATAATTAATACTTTTATAAAAATAATTTTATAAAAAATTACTGTTCATCAGGGACTTTATTTTTAGAAAAACATCATAAATAAATAGAACATTTAATTACGAGAACGTGCTCGAAAGAATTACTAAAAACGGAGCTAAAACGAATAAAATACGACGTTTACGATAATTAAAGTTTATAAAAGTAATTTTATAAACTATGAATAGTAAAATTTTTATTCATCAGCAGACCCAAGTTATAAAATGTGATAATTTTGATATTTTTTTCAATTACAATTGACGTGCTCGAAGGAATCGCTAAAATCGGGATTAAAACGAATAAGTTATTGCGTTTACGAGTTTACGACAATTTAAAATTTATAAAAATAAATTTATAAAACGTCATGAACAGTAAAAGTACTGTTCATCAGAAGGTCTTAAAATATAAAAATGTCATATTTTTATATATCATCTTAATACGAAGACGTGGACGTAAGAAACGCGAAACGGATTTAAAACGGGAAAGTTACGCTATATTTACTAAAATGATAATTATAAACGTTTTTACCTTATAACCATAATTTCTAAAATTACAAATTGTGGTGATGGAGTATATAGGATTATATGTGGTGTTAGTTATTCATAGTACTTAGTACTTATACGACCTATAATTATTTAGGTTGCATTCGGCGTATTTGTGACGCATTTTCAGTTGAAATTTATAATATCGATTCACCCACTCGAGGTGAGTTCATAGCCCCACGTTTTTATAATTATATTGATTTACAAGTTTTGGGGTGAGTAAACATGCTTTGTTTTCTTAAATTGACGCAAGTGGACAATTTTATATATTGATTACGTTTTGCCTAAGTAGCTTGAACCCAATATGCCGGGTATCATGACTGTTATTGGATTGGAAGCGCGAGCTTGGTGTTTGCTTATCTGTACTCAATAGTTGTAAATAGATCTATTTGGGATTGACCTCCCCGTTCGGGTGATTAGTTATCACCGGGAACGAACATTATAGCATGTCGGATTTGGGATGTTTAGGGTTGAACATCATCATGGAAAATGTAGGCAATATTTAATATTTGTTTAATCTTATGTGTCTAGCTTCAGTGATCATGAGCTTGTGGGCAACGTAATGGCATTTTGTGATATTTATCATGGGGAAATCTTGCGGTCCGGATTTATACATATATAAACCTACGAATTCACCAACTTTATGTTGACCGTTTTAAGCATGTTTTTCTCAGGTTAATAAGGTACAAGAAACAAGGATACATTGGTGGTCTACATTGTGGAGTCATTTCTATAAAGATTTACGTGCATTACATTTTGGGGATATTTGTCATGTAGAAAAATCTTTGCATTTTCAAGAATGAACAAGTTTAGTCGTTGAGCTTTTGTAACAATAATTTATTAAATCCAATGTATCATTTTCAAACAACACGTTTATTGGTCGTTCTCTCATGTCTTGTGCAATGTTATTATGAAGTAACGCTCCCGGATCCTTATTCCGATGTGACCCATTTTGGGGGTGTTACAATATGTGATTGTGTTGGTAGGAATGAATGATTTAATCATTTCATTTCATATTGATGGTGATTTTGGAATTTTAGTGCGTTTGGATATTATGGCATTTGAGAAATTAGCGTATTGTGTATCGTTAATTTCTGGATGAGATTATTTAATAAGTCGAGATATAATTATTTATTTAGTTAGTGTATGATAATATTAGTTGGGAAAAATTAATGAGTAGTGTAAGTATTTTTATTTTAAGTTATGTACATTTATTTAAAAGAGTTTTAAGTAAATATATAATATGTAGTTTTGTTTTTAAAAAAATAAATAAATATGGGAGGTGTTTGGATCGGCTAAAAAAGAAGGAAAACGAAAGAGTCTAAGTTTGATAAGGAAACAAATCTTTTTTATATTTATCTTAAAACTAGTATAAATACTCCCTTTAAACCTAAACCTTAGATCATTATTTTTTTCTCTTCTCTCCCCTTTTTGTGTGTTCGACCGGCCACAAGAAGAAACAAGGAAGAACATCAAAAATTTTCAAGAAATTCTAAGGTGTAGAATCGTGTGTTTCGCGGTTAAAGATTTTAGGTATGATCTTTAAATTATTTTTCTTTAATTAAATTAATTGTAACTTTTTAATTGATGGAGTTAGGGTTTAATAAAAATTCAGTAAACATGATAGTTTGATTGTTAATAATCAATTAGGGTATAATTAATATCGTTTAGATGCGTTTGGTTAGGTTTGATTGTTGTTAAATTTAGAATTAAAACTGGGCAGATTTTTAGGTCAACTTGTAAGTATCATAACTTGGTCATATGGAAAGCTTTTGTGGTATATCCTATATCATAACACGGGGTCGATTCTTGGATTTGGCTAGTTTCTAGAGAGAGAAACACTTGAGAGAGTTTTCTAGAGAGAGAAAAAGTGTTTCTATTAAATGAAAAGAAATGACTAGCTTGCCTCTTCCAAAGTTGGAAGAGGCTTATATAGTACTTACAATATACCGGGTATTCGTACCCTACTTAATACCGAAAAACGTACTATTAACTATTAAACTACGAGCTATAATAAACAGTAAAATACACGGGGTGACCGAGTCTTTTTCTAATATCTAACAATCTCCCCCTAAGGGAGGTCACCCCTGAAAATACCAAATTTAATCACTTCAGTCTTTAGCTCGTAGACAATTGATATCTTGTACATTTGGGATAGTGATCTTTTGATTCATCTTAGACTTGTCTTTGACTGAGATCTTGAGCTTTCTTGAGATCATCGCCCAAACATAATCTTACATCATCTTGTACTGGATTGCCATCTTGTGCACTTGTGAAGAAATACATGACATCAGAGTTTGCGGAAGCTTTGACACCTTTATGAGCATTCGGTTATTTACTTGATATCTCAGGTGCTGGGAATTTCCATCTCCATCTCCATCTTTAAGATATCCTGTAATGAAACAGTTAGTAATAAAGAGAAAGAAAATGATTGAAAAGTCAGTAGGTCTAAGTGTTTCTTATGAAAATATTTTGTTAACACTTGAGAGATTTGATTGTTTGTCAAGATGAATTCAATAACCTGTCAATTATTTATACTGGAACAAGTTTGATTCACCACAGATTCGCCACCATGTTTCTTTCACAGTTGACACAAGTTTGATTCTTGTAGAATCAAACAAGTACCTACCTAGAGCTTGTTGATGTTGGCTCTAGCAGGATTTCATCTTCAGGTGAAAAAAACATCGTTTCACTCGGATGTTTGGAATATCACAAGGATGATGCGTTGGGCTATTAGGATAGACTTGTTTCCCAGTGTGTGAAGGGACAAGAGAAATGGATATGGTCCTAACGGATTTAATTGACAATTCTTGGCTCTAGACTCAATAGTGCGTTTTGGTTCTAGAAATTCAGGAGGCTGTGGAGCTTGACTGCCACCTGTTCAATATCAACTAACTCGGAGTGAGAAAGTCAATAGATAACGTGTTTAGGGTCTCCGTGAGAATTGTTAACAGAATCTTTTGAAAGATTCTGGAGTGGCTAGGAGGTTGTGCATTGCATCACTGGATCCAATGAAGTCGATCTTCATGTCAGCAATCATCTTAGTGATTTCTGGCAGCATATTATTGACCGGTTTCTGCCTAAAGTGTATGGAGGGCTTCTTTCTTTACACCTTTATCTTTACAATTCCTTTTAATTCTTCAAACCCATTCGTGCTTACCGAGACTTCTATGCCTTTAGAACTTGTTGGTGTTAATTCCCAGTTTAGTAGCTCCTATCCCTCAGTCGGCACTTTTCCCTTATTCTTGCTTTTACTCCTTTTACATATCATACCTAAGGACTTCTACACTAACTAGTGGGTTGTCCCTGGGTAGATCCCTCCGGTTATAGCTGGATCATTAGGAATAGTACCTTACCTTACCAACCTTATAACTCCAATTAAGTAAAATGCATGGTCGGTCTTTTGGTACAGTTCTCCTTTCCATAAAACCAATTGAAAATTCAATTAAGGTACTTATGATATAAATATCTGAGCGTTTAGTACCTCGATTGTTTTTGACATTTTTCCTCGATTGTTTTTGACATTTTTCCAGAAACGCTCCCCCTCAAAATGTGCTTCAGTATTCGAAATTGTTTCGTACGTTTGGCGGTAGTATAATGAGTCCTAATAATCACTGTTCTTTATTATACACATATTTTAATCACATTTTCTCCCCTTATCAAAAATTTTAAACCCTTTGACATTTTGGATATCAATTGATTTAAATATGTTATAAAATTTGGGAGAAAAGTGTGGCCTTAATTCGCAAGTCGTGTAAGAAACATATAACTGCTCCCCCTCAATCGTTGAGGGATATAAATTACTCCTACACTTAATCATCAAAAGATTAACTACTTACTAATGTACAAGGTATATTATTCACAATAAGAAATAAAAATTGACCTTTTGATTGTAACGACGATGTCGTCACGTTGTTCTGTTGATCAGCCTGTAGTCAATATCTCTTATTCTTCCTCCAACAAAGCTTTCTAGACTTCGATAGATCCTTCTGATCTGTAGTCTTTTCTCGATTGCAGTGATGAAGTCTTTGCTTCTTCTCTTGTCATCCTCTGACCACTTCCTAGTCTCCATGCCCTTATTGTACTCGTACAGATGAAAGTCTTTAACCATTTGGTCTAGCTTTTCCATGACTCTTGTCAACGTCCCATCACTAAACTTGTGTAGCTCATTCAGCCTCATCAGCTTTCTTTATCATTTCTGTCTCTGTAGACAACGCTCTTGGCTTTTGGGACAATCGTATAATCTTCTTTGAAGTAATAGTCGGCTGCATCCCAATTTGGACGTTCAAGGTTGATCTTTGTTTGATAACTTTCAATCCCGAGTTGCAAGTCTCCTACATGATTCCTGATCATCGGGTTTCTTATCCACATGTTGACTGCGGTTGTGAGACTAGTTTGTCTGTCTTGGGGAAGATGGTTGAGCTTTTCTTTGAATATTGTGTAGGAACAGATCTAAATCATTTTGGATGCAAGATTTTTGAATCCTTTTCTGAGATCTATATATTCTTGGTAATCAGCTCGGCGAAGAATTATCTCTCTTAGGTAGTTGTATCTGTATTTTTCAAACACCTTGACACTGATCACACTGAGAATTCGCATCTGTGATCTGACTGCTTCACGATCAGAGGGCTCACTGTGTTTGTTGATGTAGAATTCCTTTCTTCTAAACCACCAGTGAGTGATGCCATAGACCGCACTGATGTCATATTCGCGTTCACTTTCAACCCACAAAGATGGAACTAATTCTTCAAGGCCAAAGTCTAGGTAACGAGCGGCTTTGAGCTTGGATATGGATAAGGCAATTTTTCGCTCTTTGTCACCTGTCAGAAGATAATCTAGATCCTTATTGAAGAAGAATTGTGGTTGAATAGTTACCTGACCTGGTGGGGGTCCTATAAGGGCTAAGTGGTTCATATATATTTCGCAGAATTTGATGACCCTCAGGATTACTCATATCAACCTTATTTGTCAGCAGCTTATGGCATTCATCCATCTGATATTGAAGAAAGACGCTGTTCTTATGAAAGGCTTTAACAAGGTTGAAAGCTGGACCTTCTAAGTCAGCTTTGCAGAGCTTCTTCTTTCCTGTTCGTCTGCAGAACCATTTGATGAATGACCCAATATCATACGTCTTCCTTTGAAGCTTGTTCTCCGCAGGAACTTTATACGTTGTGGCGTATGTGTTTGCCCAGTTATTCTCTGGTTCCGGGAAATCATTCGGGGGAATGGTCCATTCTGGTTCAGGTGTAGCAGGTCTCTCGCCTTTTGGAATTGGCTTAAACCACGTAGTGGTCGACACCTTGGGAATGTGAGCGTTATCGGTGTCCTCCATATCTGAGACGTGCCCTTCATCCTGCATTGGAATGTCATCTGAGGATTGTTTAGAATGTTCTGATTCGGTATCAGATCTGGGCATCGAAGAGTCAACAACAGCATCTCTTGTGTCAGTGATCTGCCATCCAGTTGAGGTAAGAGCTGGATGTTGTTTGGAAGCAGATGCATCAGACTCCCGTGGTTTCTTCGAACTTGCTCTACATTTTTTTGTAGGAGGTTGACTGAACCTGAAGCGCTTGAATCGTGTCTTTCCTCTTTGTCTGACTTACCCCCCCCCCCCCACCCCACTGGTTTGATCTAGCTGAAGGGCCTTCATCATATCTCGTTCTTCCTCATCATCACAATCTGCTTTCTTTGTGATCTTTAACCTTGTCGGCAACTTCCTTATCCATGGCATCTTCATCTGCTATCAAAGCTTCCATAAGTGCATGGTATAGATGTAGTTGGCAGTATTTCTGTTTGCAGACTTGATCTTATTCATGTGTTTGAAGAGAGCACTCTTTAGATCAAATTCTTCAAAGATTAACTTATCAGATGACCTGAATGGTGTAAGTTGGAATCTTGTTTCTTCCTCACCCTGTTACCTTTTGGTTCTGATATCTCCTTCGGGACTCTTTTCAGATTCTTGATTCTGGATAGACTGTCTGGGCCAGGCAACACAGGTTTTCTTTGATTAAATCTTGCAGTGTGACGTTCAAAGACCTTCAAAAAAAAAAACAAAAAAAAAAATGGAGAGCATCATCAAGTTTTTGTTCCTAGATATTTATCAACAGCCGTAGGGAAACTTGGGATGTAATTGAAAGCCAAACATCATCCAGAGTGATCAGTCTTCTTTATCTTCAGACATCTCTTGCTCCATCTTGCCACTTCTTAGCGAAGGGCGATGAATGAAGTGATTTCAGGAGAGATGTGGTGATTGTTGTAGCTTCCGTGTTGTTGATTGGTGGAGGAACTGTTGACCAAGTAATGATGGCTTTAGTGAGATGAGACATTGTGATAAGAGAGCAATCACTGGAGAGTTGACGTTACTGTCTGAGGACTTGGTTCAAGGTATGGTGGAATCAGACTCCTCTCTTAACTTTAGATTCTCCTGATCATCTTCGGTTTGGTTTGTCATAAGATTGATCCCCAAAGTTATAAGTATCATCGAAGATTTTTCATGGAAGGACATAGACCATAATGACTTTCTGGGTTTATCATCGATGACCACGTTCGTCTGTTATGAGCTTCAGGGTTTCATGAACCTTTGGGTAGGATGTCGCTAGGGAATCTATCATCCATTGTGCTCTGGGTGGGTCCAAGCAAGAGACAAAGTAATTTCCAGAGTTTGATCCAGTCTGGTTTTCTTGCATGGGCTAGGGTTGGTCCAGCCAGAGCTCATACGCTTTTTTCAGGGTCTGATAAGGGAAAGCTTACTCCTGATGTTAGGTAGACGAGATACTTCACCTTGATCTTTGTCACCTTTAGTGCAGCGGCTTCTGTTTACTTGCGCAGTAGTTCTGAGTCAGATGTTGATGAAGATTCATGGATCACTTTCTCTGATGTGTCATCTTCAGGTTGAGAAGAGGGTCCAGTTGTTGAATCATGAGGAGTTTGATCACGCCTAACAAGGATAAACTGATCCGTAGTTCTTTTCTTCTTTGACAGATCGATCAGGGAATGAGCTACTTGTTCTTCGGTTATAATGGCCTTTCCCTTGCCCACTACTTCTATTTTTTTCTTTTTTTTGGCAGTTTGGGAGTTAGTTTCAGATTTAGATCTTGATCGTTTACTCTCCAATAGGTGCTGACCTTGTAGCAGAAAAGGCTGGGTCAAGCTAAGCTTAATGGCTCGTTCCATGTCAGCATCATCACCTTCTCCTTCTCCCTTTTCTTGATGCGCTTCCAAACTCATCTTCTTAGCCAGTTCGAGATCAGGATCATCACCTTCTTCTTGAGGAACAGATTCTTGTTGAGCTTCATCATCTTCATCAACAAGTTGGAAAGTGGGCTTTCCTTTTCTAACTTTCTGTGGAAGCTTATGTTTGGAAGGTTTCTTTGTCGGAGCCGGAGTTGACTTTGGATAGTTTGACTGAGTAGTGTTTGTTTATATATTATATTATATTTGGCTTTTTGGGTGGAAGTTATGCCTTGTTTACAGGTTGCTTGCTTGCACTTTCTTGTGGTTGTTTTCTTTGTATTCATAGAACCATTTCACAGATATTTTAGGGAAATATGAAGATTGTTGAATGGCTTCGGTTTATCAATGGGATCGGAATTGCCCAATTCAAAAACTTCAACAGTCTCCAGCTTTTGGGACAAACTTGAGATTTCTAATATAAAATTCATCTCCAGTATGATGAACAGCCAGAATCCAGGACCGCGATTGGATGTTGTTATTGCTGCCAAGTAGTTAGATTCTCACCTTGGAAAATTTCAGACTTGCTTTTGTGACTTGCTTTGTGTCGAGAAAAATGTCGGGGATCCTTGAGTAAAAACTCTTCCCATAACAGCTCTGCATGATCCAACATTAGTTTGAGTGACGATTCCCCACAGCATTTGCAGAACTGGGTGTCTGGGTTTGTCACTGCCAGAAGTCTTTCCTGTCAAGCACTGGTTGATTAAGGTTAGAATTGCCCTCCATGGTTGATACACATAATTCACCTGCGTATATTGGAGAACAATTTTACAGGTCAGGATACCCAGTCTTAACAAAATCAATCACCGTTGTTACCAGAGGAGGGTAACTCAAAATGGGTGTGATCAGGTTGACAGGAGTAATTGCTAATGCCTTTCTGAGAAGATCAGCACTTAGATCGAACCATTGTTCATCAACTTGACAACTATAAACCCCAGTCTTCTCGTTATATTTCATTGTGTTCCAGAACTGTTGCAGGTAGATAGCAGGAACATTTGCTGAGGCAGTGAAAGCTTGGAAGAAGTTGGTATTACTCAGGATGTCCACTGATATCTGAAAGATGGGGTTCTTTTGAATCTTTTGTGCATTGAAAAGTAGGTTGCTTTTCCCGATTGTTAACCACTGAGAGCGAGGTACAATCTGCTCATCTGTTCTTGTAGGAGGTTGAGTGGGAACATTTTGTTCTGCCATCGTATTCTGCAAAAGAGTATTTAACAAAGAAGACAAACATTGCAGAGAAACGATGTTAGAGAGAACTTTAGCATTGATTAAAGTCATGTCATTCCACGATTGATTAAAAACAGAGGTAACTCTGGTTTGATTAAAAAACTGCTAATTATCCAACAGGATCAATTACTTGTTAACTAAGCCCGGATGGGGTTTAGAAAAGCAACTGGGTCATTCAAAGGGGCCTTGATAGATTATTGGGCTCAATGGGCCAAAATATGAAGCTTAGCCCAAACCGCCGCCAACCCAGCAATGCCAACTCGCCGTTAGGAGAATCGAGCAAACCGCTGCGAGGAAGGCACTAAACTGTATGAATAAATTTGAAGGGGGCATGTTGATATTTTTTAATATATATAAAATTATTCGACCAAACCGCCGAGAGACGGCGGTTTACCTGTTGGAATAAAATAAAAGAAAATTATGGCAACCGCTATTGTCAAAACCGCTGTTTAGTCAACCGTCGTTAGGCAACTCGCTGTTAATCAAACCGCTGTTAGTCAACCCGCCGTTAGGCAACTCGCTGTTAATCAACCCGCTGTTAGTCAACCCGCCGTTAGGCAACTCGCTGTTAAACAACCCGCCGTTAGGCAACTCGCTGTTAATCAACCCGCCATATGAACCAGCGGGTTGAGTAAGTTTATTAAAAAAATAATAAAATAATCAACTCGCCACCTAGAAACACAAGCAACTCGCCATTCGGACAGATTTCTTAAAATTCAAACCACGCACCTCCTTTGTCAAAACTAATCACTTCCTAAGGCATTCCTAGGCTATCCTACGCATAAGACACACATTACTCCCGACTTTTACTTTCTAAAAGTCAACCCGCCATTAAGAACCATGGGCAAATCATTCATTATTGTTTGAGATAGAAATCCACACATCAAAACATATTAATATATACCTTATGAACACTTCCAGCAATAAGTCACACCTTACAAACACTACTTGGCATTTACATCTAAAACGACCCTAGATCTATTTTTTCTACACTTTTTAATGAGTTTTCATTCGATTAATTGATATACACACATAATAAATGATATAGATTAAGGTTCGATGATTACCTTGCAAGAAACAATGGAAATCAAAGATTTTGTGACTTTATTTCTTGGCGTGGTGAGTTGCGAGGAGAGTGTGTGTGTGTGTTTTTTAGAGTTGACGGATTTCGAAAAGTTTTGACAAACAGCAACTCGCCGCCTCTTTTATATCCTAAGTTAGAGAGTTGGCAGAATCAGTCCCTTAGGTTTCCTTCTTCTTTTATTTTTGTTTTAAGTATTTCTAAGGCTTTTCTAAGTTTAGGCAATTGGCCAATTTAGTCCCTATTGGTTAATAAGGCTAGGATACAAAGAGCAAATGCTTTTTAAAACCCTATAAAATTAACAACAATAGATAACTTTGGACCTTTTGGGTAAAATTAATTAACTCCCCTTCAAATGTAACCATAGAATACCACCTGTTTTTTTTTTTTTTTTTTTTTTTTTATTTTTTTGTTGTTTTTTTTTTTTGACACAACTATCTTGTAATACTCTTTCGTAGCACACAAACAGTTCTTTTAGAAACCCATTAGATTTTTCCACATTTACTCTCCCCCTCAAAACAATGCCCTCTTTTTCTATTTGGAAAAGAGGCTAGAGTGTGGATTGAGATTGAAAGATTTCAGTCGAACAGGTCTACCATCACCATTGTTTTACTATACTCCCATAGAGCATGGATATAAAGTAATCCATGCCCAGACATCAAACCGGGTTGCAATTTGAAGTAATTGCAAACCTTTGAGTAATTCTAAATGACTTAATCATATATATATATATATATATATATATACTATTCTATATATTACTATATATATATATATATATTATTAAATTATTATATAATAATAAAAAATTTCATTATATATTATATATTATTTATTATATATTATGAAAGGACCTATGTATAAAGGATACAGAAGACTATTTTTTATTGTTTTACTCTCCTCTCTCCTTCTGAAGTGAGTTGAGAGTTTAGGGCGTCAAACTCTTCATGCCTAGTGCGTGGAAGAAGAATTCAAACGTTCTCTTGTAATGCTTTGGTGAGATGTCTGCAAGTTGATAATTTGTTTCCACGATAGTAGAGTTCAACACTCTATTTCCCACTTGCTCTCGGATGAAATGGTTGCAGTATGGGTTGATGTGTTTTTCAGATCGAGAAGTTGTTGACGTTGTTACAGCAAAGAGCAATAGCACTTTTGTTATCACAGTACAGAGGAATTTTATGAGTTCAAATCCGTATTAGTCTTTAGAGAGTGTGGATTCGCATCCAAAGGATTGAGGCACAACATCCAGTGACATGGCGATGTATTATCCTCTGTAGTTGATATTACGTGCTTCTTTGCTTCGGGTTCTTTGTATGACCAGCTAACCAATCTATCTCTAAGAGAAACTGAGCACTTCCCGACGTACTTCTTCTTGAATCTTGACATCCCGCATGATCCGCATCTGCATAAGCTGTTAGTGACATGGCGTTGTCTTTCGGATACCAAAGACCCATGTGAATGGTTCCTTTCAAGTACCGAAAGACACGTTTGATAGCTTCAAAGTGCTTTTTGGTAGGCTTAGCCTGATATCTAGCACACATGCAAACAGCGAAGACAAGGTCGGGTCTACTGGCTGTAAGATACATTAGGGAGCCAACCATTCCTCTAAATCGAGTTTGGTCAACTGGAGTCCCCATGAGATCCTCGTCCAGTTTCAATCGATCCACCATTGGTGTATCGACAGGGTCAGAGAGATCCATTCCATATTTCTTTAAGGTTTCGAGAGCATATTTCGCTTGGTTAATAAAGATGCCTCCGGGACTTTGAGAAACTTGTAGGCCTAAGAAAAACGACATTTGTCCCATCATCGACATCTGAAATTTGGAGCTCATCTCTTTTGAAAATATGTTACACGCATTATGATCTGTTGAGGCAAAAATGATGTCATCTACGTATATTTGAACAAGTAGAATGTGTTTGCCTGATTTGCGTGTGAATAACGTTGGATCCACGGCACCCTTGAAGAAATTGTTTGCCATCAGGAACTTTGAGAGTGTGTCATACCACGCCCTTGGTGCTTGCTTAAGCCCATACAGAGCTTTCTTCAGACGATAGACGTGAGTAGGATTTTCCTGATCTTCAAATCCTTCAGGTTGACTGACAAAGACTTCTTCTTGAAGATCACCATTCAGAAAAGCAGTTTTGACATCCATCTGGTAGATGATCATGTTCTTGGTTGCCGCATTGGCAATGAATATTCTGATGGCTTCTATCCGTGCAACTGGAGCAAACGATTCTTCAAAATCAATACCTTCCTCCTGACGATATCCCTTTGCAACTAACCGAGCTTTGTTTTTCAGTACATCACCATATTCATCAAGCTTCACTTTGTAGATCCACTTGAGAGCGATAACCATAACATAGATTGGGCGAGGTACTAATTCCATACTTCAAGTCGATCAAATTCATAAATTTCATCTTGCATGGCTTGAAACCAGCAGTCTTCTATCACGACCATTTTGAAGTTCTTGGGTTCGACTTTGGACAGTTCAGTATGGAAACAGCACCACAAAGCATCGGATGCTAACTGTTTTCTGGTTGATACAGGACGAGAGGGATTGCCAACGATGTTATCCAGAGGATGATCTTTGGTCCATCTTCTGATATGATCTGGAGGGTAGTTAACTTGGTTGGGTTCCGCTGCATTAACATTCCCAGATGATGATTGTGCCGAACCTGGATCTCCAGTAACAAGGTTATGTGAGGGATGAAGAACATCGTGAATGATTGGGGTGTCTTCTTGAATGGGTTCTTCTGCAATTTCTTGATGTTGGACTGGAAGATGAATATCGGATGTTGACGATGAATCACTTGTTGACGGTGCATCTTGAGCAATTGTTGTAGACAAAGATGTACCTGGTGGGACAACTTGAGCATTAATTTCAGTAGCATAAGGTACTGGTTCATCAACTCGAGATTGTTCAAGGTGTTCATCAAACATTGGTTGAAATAACATCTCCAGCTCTTTGTCGGTTGGAGCGAGCCCTGATTTGAGTTGACCAGGGGTCACGATGACAGGCGCGGGTCCTGAACTTATGCGTACAGGAGCCATTGACTGATGCATCTCATCGAATGTGACGTGAATTGTTTCCATTAATCGACGAGTTCTCTTGTTGTAGATCCTATAGCCCTTCCTGCTAGGAGCATACCCAACGAAAATCCCAATGTCAGCTTTGGCTTGAAATTTTCCTAGATTTTCGCTATCATTCGTAGGATAGCACAGAGCACCAAATACTCGGAAGAATGTAAGATCAGGCTTCTTCTCATGCACAAGCTCATAAGGGGTTTTGTTATGACGAGTATGAATTAGTGATCGGTTCTGGGTATAACAGGCAGTGGCTACAGCTTCTGCCCATAGAAACATGGGAGCTTTCGAGAATATCATCATTGTACGTGCTGCTTCCACCAGTGTACGATTACGTCTTTCAACAACGCCATTTTGTTGAGGAGTTCTCGGAACAGACTTTTGATGAAATATGCCAACACCTTCATAGTATTCAGACATAACTTGGTTGACGAATTCCGTTCCGTTATCTGTGCGAATGAATCTGACTGTTTTGTTGAGGCCAACCTGTATTTGCTTAAGAAAGTTGGTGACAAACTCTGGAGTTTCATCCTTTGACCTCAAGAATTTTACCCATGTGAATCTTGAATAGTCATCCACGATGACTAAGATGTATTTCTTTCCTTTAATGCTCTCGACTCTCATTGGACCGCACAGATCCATGTGAAGGGTATGAAGAACTTCCATATTTGTATTTTCAGATTTTGGTCTGTGGGAGAACTTCTTGCTTTTTCCAAGTTGGCAGGCTGAGCAAAGATGATCCTTTTCAAACTTCAATCTAGGTAGACCTCTAACTAGATCTTTTCGAGCAAGATCATTTATCGTGCCGAAGTTTAGATGGTTTAAACGACGATGCCACAACCATGATTTGGACTTGGAAGCTTTGGACAGCAAGCATATCGGAGAAGACTTCATCATTTCATCCATGGATATCGTGTACAAATTGGTGCTACGACTGCCTTTAAGTATGTCTGTACCATGAATATCACGAACAAAGCACGTATGCTTTCTGAAGGCCACTTCAAGATCAGAATCACAAAATTGCCCTACAGAGAATAGATTGTGTCCAAGTCCCTCCACGTAGTATACTCTTGAGATCACACTGTCACCCATAACATAATCTCCATAACCCATGATAGCTCCTAAGTGATCATTCCCGAATCTGACTGACCCGATGAACTTTTCCACAAAATTCATGAGCTTTGAACGATTCCCCGTCATATGTTTTGAGCAGCCTGAGTCCAGATACCAAAGCATGACCTGTACGACGCATATGAAAACATCGAGTTTGAGAGTTTGGAATTTCGGTTCCCCAATTTTTGTGGGTCCTTTTGGTACATATATAGTAGAACATTCACAGAAAGCTTAAGTTAACTGGCACATTTCACCTAAGGCAATTTCCTTCCTGTGGGTCTCAAACCATCGAGAACCACAATCAAGTTTTCCTAAGGTGAGTTTCTTTCCTGTGGGTCTCCATTGATAACCAATATCTGCAAATAGTTTTCCCGTAGCTTTCCAAACCTGCTTGGTCTTGTACAAACTGTTATCAGACAGTTTGCCTTTTGGTTTCCAGATCTGCTTGGTCTTGTTTAAACTGTTATCAGACAGTTTGCCTTTTGGTTTCCAGATCTGTTTCTCTTTATTCAAGACAGTTCTAACGGTGGGGGTAGCATTCACAGAATTCAAGATATTAACAACACACATTCCATGATTTGCAGAGTTTACACATTTGTTTAGCAAGTTTGCAACACGAGAATCAAATTCGAATTAATTACACACGCTTAAAGCTAATGTAAAATCAACCCGATTCACTTTTTGTCCAAACTGAACTTATTTGTCGAAAGGCGTACTTCTACATCCTTCTATTCTCCTGCTTAGCAGGCAGGATCTAATTTTTCTTTGTATGCTTCTAGGCATTGACCCGCTTGCTATCATTTTTGGAGGGAAAATCGTTTACTCCTGAAGGGAAGCACAGGGATATTAGTCCAGATGAACTCTCCTCGTGCACTTTGTTTCTGATGTTGCTAGAAGAAGTTTCCCTGTTATCACTAACTTAACTTGCTGTTTCCTAGGAACAGGGTAAAGGGGCCTTGTTATCTCTTCATTGAAACTTTTTGGCAAGTGGCCAATCATGAAATTCTAACAATTCCAGAATAACTTAGTGGTACGGCATGCCATAGTTAAGTGATCTAGCCATGGTTAGACTACTCTAGCTTCCTCTACAATCTCCCGAACTGTTTCTACACTCTCCTTAAGATGGCCAATATAGTTTAAATGAGCACTCCAATTGTTCTTAAGGGGATGAGGGATGGGTTTAACGTCAATGGCATACATGCCAGGAGCAAGAACTCTTGGTTTGACATAGTCACTAGTGAAACAAGTCTCTTTGCTTCGCAATTAAGTTTTTAGACTCTCAATCTCATTCAACATGGTAGATGTCTTTTCACTTGTGTGAGCACGCATGATCTTAATTGAGTCAAACAATTCCTAGTAATGTTGTTTGACCTTTTCTAGTTCTAATCTATCGCAATCATTTTGTTCAATAAGAGCAGTCACATCTACAGCACTATAAGGTTCACGACGTCTGTCATTCACATTAGCGACTAGATCTTTCAAGTGTCCAATCACGTTATCCTTTTCTTGAATCTGATGTTCGAGGTTCTTGATTTTAAAGAATGATCTAAAATCAGGAGCTTCCTGTGATGCTTGTGACTTTTTATTATCAAAACTTTCTTGAAGATGTTGATACTTTAATTGCAAATTTAGGTATTCCCTTTCAAGTTTTGAAATAAGTTTTGATTCATCATGAACTTTAGACACGTCAGCTTCAAGATCTAGACAACGTGATTTTGCCACATCACACAGCAGTTGAGTCGACAAACAATTAACAATCAGATTCTCATTCTCAATGAGAAGGTTTTTCTTTTCAATTTCAGCACATTGCTTGTCTACAGTATTCTTGTCCACTTCGTTATTCATTTGATCAAAAATTTCTTCCATTTCTTTAACTTCTTTAAAAAGGGCTGTTTGAACTCCAACAAAGTGTTCTTTAAGAGTTTTGAAAAATGGAATAACTTCAGTGAGGTAACATCTTTTTGTTTGCTCAAAACCTCTTTCCCCCTCTGTAAGACCTGATGGGGTGATTCTAGTACATAAAGATTAATCTTCACCTGACTTTTAGTTGGAAGAATTCTGGGGACAAGCTTGACAGGAGTATTGGGTGGATACACTGTCAATGCTGAAATTGGTTTTGGAGCTAAGGTCTCAGCCTTTTTCCTGTTGTTGTTATCTATGGACCAAAATATCTGTTCTAGGGTCAGATTTCTTTGGGGAGCAAAGGTTGCAAGAAAGTTCTCTTTCGAGTAATCTGGGGGGGCAATCCTAACTTTATTTTCCACACATAGGGGGCTTTGCATTTTCAACAACATTCTATTCTTAGTTATCACAGCTAACTCACGCGTATCTTCTGAGTCATGTATGACAGTGGGTGTATGATTTTAAAGAATGATCTAAAATCAGGAGCTTCCTGTGATGCTTGTGACTTTTTATTATCAAAACTTTCTTGAAGATGTTGATACTTTAATTGCAAATTTAGGTATTCCCTTTCAAGTTTTGAAATAAGTTTTGACTCATCATGAACTTTAGACACGTCAGCTTCAAGATCTAGACAACGTGATTTTGCCACATCATACAGCAGTTGAGTCGACAAACAATTAACAATCAGATTCTCATTCTCAATGAGAAGGTTTTCTTTTCACGTCACACATTGGCTTGTCTACATATTCTTGTCCCAATTCGATTTCATTTGATCAAAAATTTCTTCCATTTCTTTAACTTCTTTAAAAAGGGCTGTTTGAACTCCAACAAAGTGTTCTTTAAGAGTTTTGAAAAATGGAATAACTTCAGTGAGGTAACATCTTTTTGTTTGCTCAAAACCTCTTTCCCCCTCTGTAAGACCTGATGGTGTAATTCTAGTTTTGCAAGTTTTGTCAAATTCTGTAAAAAGTTGTGTGAGTACATAAAGATTAATCTTCACCTGACTTTTAGTTGGAAGAAGTCGGGACAAGCAGTGACAGGAGTAATTGGGTGGATACAACTGTCAATGGCTGAAATGTTTTGAGCTACGGACTCAGCCTTTTTCCTGTTGTTGTTATCTATGGACCAAAATATCTGTTATGGGGTCAGATTTCTTTGGGGAGCAAAGGTTGCAAGAAAGTTCTCTTTCGAGTAATCTGGGGGGCAATCCTAACTTTACTTTCCACACATAGGGGGCTTTGCATTTTCAACAACATTCTATTCTTAGTTATCACAGCTAACTCACGCGTGTCTTCTGAGTCCTGTATGACAGTGGGTGTATGATTGGTAGTGACAAGTACATGACCATTATACAGAGCAGGCTGAGCTTGCTTTGCACGAGCGAGACATACGGGATTTTTATAGCCTATTGCTACCTTGTGCTTTTCATCATAAAATGATTTTGGTTTACATAACATGTGAACTGTTTGAACAGACTGATCATGTTTGTATAATCTATCTTCAATCTTATCTTTTAACTTCTTTAAGTCCAAAAACTCTTCAAGGAATTTGTCTTCTTTTTGTTTAAAAACCTTTTTCAAAAGTGTTACTTCTTCTGTCTTTGACTTATAATGGTCAACGGTAGAACGTAAGTATAATTTTGTGCTATGAAGTGCTGATTTTAAAGAGTTTCCTTTCTGTTTCTGCGGTCCGAGATGATTAATTCTCATTTGTTCATCGAATTTTGCCGTTCTCATATGCAGTTAATTCAAATTTGCCCGTTTTTCATATTCCCCTCAGATCCCCTTATATCTCGCAAGTTTCAGAGGTCACTGAGTCATTTCATTACATGTCTGCTTATTCGTTAATCTAACTTTGTACACCCTGTCATGCATTCATCAAGAATAGACATTAGTGCATCATTTCGTACAGAAATGCATTACAATTGTACAACAGTTCTTCGTGTCTTCCACATACTGATCAAACGGAAGAATATTACTATCACTCGTATATTCAGCATCAGAGTCAACAACGTAGCTTTGTTGTACATCGTTTTGCATCTCGTGTACTTCATGATACTCATCCATATGATCTACAAAAGCATCATGATCTTGTACTCAAAGGTATTATTTCAAAAGAGCATATATGGCCCGGCCTTCATCGTAGATTGGATTCTTCAGATGTAGCTTTGCCATGAACATGGTATGTGAATGGGACTGCCTCATCAACATCAGAGTCCCGAATGCATCACATTCATCAGCTTCAAAAATATGGTTCAACATTGAGTGCCAAATCTTCTGCGGTTTGAATCATCCACGTCATCATCAACGTTGGTAACCTGTTCCCCTGCAAGAAACAACGACTGTTCTTCATCCAGTACTGCTCCACTCTCCTGGGCTTGCATTAGTAGCATCTTGTCCTTGAAGTAGTCTGAATCTTGAAGTCGCTTTGGCCTTGGACATTCACGTGCAATGTGCCCTAGTCCGTTACAGTTGTAGCACTTGATGGGTTTCGCTTGACCAGGATTAATCATGCCTCCTCTGTTCTGTCCTCCTACAATTCCCACTAACATTTCCTCTTGCATTGTTTTCTCTAAAATATCGTCCTTGATTATTTTCGCATTGTATCTTCCACGACATCATAACCACAACTTTCCCGTCCTGAACCATAGCTTTATTCCTTGCATTAGACGAAGCTCTAAGTTGATTGTTAGTTTGAGGAAGATGTGATTTGTACGATTGAGTGAGGAGGGCAAGTGTGTTAGATAAACTTTCAATCAAGTTTTCTGTGGAAGAACTTCCTGAGTCCATTTGAAAGTTGTCAGCAGGAGATGGTTCTTTTGACTTGGATGATTGCGTTGGATACTGCTGAACTGAGGAGTCCGACACAAGTGCCAAAGGATCATTATTTGGTTGACCGAACCTTTCCATCATAATTCTGTTCTCATTAGCATGCACCTCATGTTGCTTTAAGTAGGCATACAACTGATCACAGTTTGACTCTTTCAACCCTCTGTTAAGTTTGACTTCCGTTATGAATCTACTCCACTCAGGCAACATGTTGTTCACAAACTTTGAGTTAAGCTGCATCCTGGACATGGTCATCTTGATGTTTCTCATGTCATTAATGAGCTTCGTAAACCTAACGTAGTATCCTTGAATGTTTTCTCCTTTGATTTGACGGAAGTGTTCAAATTCAAACGATAACTGAGATTCCCGGTCCGTCTTTGTTAACTCAGAACCTTCCAGAATCATCTTCACGTTTTCCCAAATGTCTTTGGCGTCAGTATAGTGATTGATGAGTGAGTAGATGTCCTTTGGTATACCCTGAAGTAGGATATTGGTTGCACGAATGTCAGCTTTATACCTTTCCTTTTCTTCAGCCGAAAGGTCGTTAAGGACTCTAGCACGTACTGGACCTTGTTGAACTGCACCCTCGGTTCCTCCAGTAACAACATCTGAGACCGTTCCCATCTGAAATGGTCCTTCTTTAATGGACTTCATAATATTCTCTCCATTATCCTTTCCTAGACAGTACAGACGTATACGTTGTTGCCAAGATTCAAAGTCTGTTCTATCAAGCATTGGTGGGCGTGTATCAGAACCTGCACACTGGATGTCTTCTTGCATACTAGACATCTTGTATTATTATGATATGATATGTTTTGATCGATCAATGATTAGTGAGTGTACGTTAAAAGTGGTGAGGTTAACGTATTCGTATTTTGTTTTAGTGATATTAAATCCCGAGTTTGAAATATTTCAAATTTCCAAGACAGAAGCTCAACTCGCCGCCAAAGGCTATCAAACCGCTGCAAAGAAATAAGCAACCCGCCGGTGGAATTTTAAGGCAACTCGCCGAACACAACTCGCTGCCAAGCAACCCGCCGCGAGGAATTAAGGCAACTCGCTGGTGAAATCTTAGGGCAACTCGCCGAACACAACTCGCTGCCAAGCAACCCGCCGCGAAGAATATTTTAATCAAACCGCCGTTGAGTTTTCTTAAGATATTTGCTAATAAAATATTCAACCCGCTGATAACCTGTTCAAACCGCTGGTAAGCAAACCGCTGCTTAGTAACAACTCGCCGCTTGAGCAACTCGCCACCTAAGCAAACCGCTGGTAAGCAAACCGCTGCTTAGTAACAACTCGCCGCTTGAGCAACCCGCCACCTAAGCAACCCGCCGTGTGTCAGAGGGTTGGTAACCTACTTAATAAAATAATATTTTTTTCAGCAAACCGCCGTGAAGAAATTCTGGCAACTCTCCACGAAGAACAACGACGTTTTTCACACAAAATCACCTATAAATCACCCTTTTGAACGATTTTGCTTGATTTCTTTTGCACAACACAGTACCACAAGGTAATAGCAACTAGAAACACCCAAACTTTATCATTACCAACAACAAAATTCGGAGATCTTCAAAAAACGAGCTAGAACTTTCTATGGCACACTTTTCGATTGTTGATCTAAATCAAGCAAGAAATCGCACATACACACGATCTAATCATCCCATTAGCTCTGATACCAATTGTGGTATATCCTATATCATAACACGGGGTCGATTCTTGGATCTGGCTAGTTTCTAGAGAGAGAAACACTAGAGAGAATATATTCTAGAGAGAGAAAGTGTTTCTTTGTAAATGAAATAATAACTAGCTTGCCTCTTCCAAAGTTGGAAGAGGCTATATATAGTACTTACAATATACCGGGTATTCGTACCCGACTTAAAACCGAAAAACATACTATTAACTATTAAACTACGAGCTATAATAAACAGTAAAATACACGGGGTGACCGAGTCTTTTTCTAATATCTAAGAAAAAGATTGCTATTTTTTATGAGAGGAGAAAATATAATTAAAATGTGATCATTTATGACTCTAGTGTGAACTCTACCTTCATGTGCGAAATACTTTTAATTATCGAAGCACATGTGTAGGGGGAGTATTTATAAAAAAAACTTTCAAAGTGCTAAAATGTTTTGATTAATTTCACAAATCCTTTGATTGCTTTTCAAAAGATTTTGTGGTTTTGATCTAATACCCAACAACTAACTAATTCACGATGATTGATGAAGTCAAGGACCGAGGGATCTACCTAGTGATATACCATAGATAGAGAAACGAAAATAATGTTAACTAAGGCATGAGCTATCATCGGAACAATCACAACAAGATGATAGTAAGGACGTCTTGGTAATCATTTAAGGGATTGAACAATGAAAAAGAAAAGTTATGAAAAGGGTGAAAAGAAATAAACCCTCCATACAAGGCAGAAACCAGGTCAATACGTAAACTATCAGAATCACAAAGACTATGTTTGGTATTGAACAAAGACATCATGAACCTAGTGATGCAATGCACAACCCTTCCCATCCACTCGAATTTCTCTCAAAATATTATTGTTTCATTTCTCACAAAGATTAACACGCTATCAATTAACTTCTCACTCCGAGAAAGTTGATACTAAAAAGGTGGCAATCTGCTTCAGCCCCCGATCACCAAAACCTAAGCGCACTAATCGAGTCTAGAGTCAAGAGATCAAATTATAAATCTCACTAGGACATATAAATGATAAACACTTGTTGTTCACAATAAACAAACACAAGTGTAATAGAGAGTTCTATGCATTGTCTTTATATATTGCCAGAACATTCAGAGTGATACTCTTTAGTATTTTACAGTGACAAATGTAAATCTTGCCAGTGTCAACATCAACCAGCAATGAAAGTGGATGACTTGTAAGATTCTTTACGAATCAAACTTGTGCTAACTGGAAATCCAATGTGGTCTAGGTTATGAAGATTTGACGGGAAACACAAAAATTATTGATGTTTACTTCACACTATGCTACCGATTTACTTGAATTCGTTGTTATCCTACTCGGGGAATCCAAATTCAGGAACGCCAAATGGGAATATCAAAAAGCGTCGTTAGTGTCTTTTGACGTGTCTGTTTTAGTCAATTTACACTTCAAGCCGGAAAACCTGTTAAGGAGATTTATTCATGAGTCGAATCTTGATTACGCAGGTACAAGATTTATATTGTTTAACGGTCCTCACGGAACCAAAGGTTAATGTTACCGAACTTCGAGGAATGACGGGACATTCTTCCATATATGTTATTATTTGTTAACCCTTATATGTGTGGGTAACTTAAGACTTAACCACCTTAGATCCAGTATTGTCACACTCATCACTACATACTCATACTCAAGCTTCAAAGACATTCAATTGGCATAAAAGATTTAAGAAATCAAGAATGCTCAGAACGTACAAAGACAAGGACCTTTCTCAATGTTTGAATGAAGATTGTTAGTCAAAGAATGAATGACCGCCCCATAAGAGGAAGATCCTTAGCTTTCAAGATGATGCAAAGTATGAGTATGTCGACCCAAATTACAAGCCGATTCAGAAAGATCCATAAATATAAAAAGTGTCGGTCACCACCAACGTTTGAAGGTTGTTAGAAGTAAAATTGCCGGCCACTACTATCAAGTTCATCCATGGCAAGGAAAAGATTTAAAGATCTCGGGACTCAAAGACAAAGTCAAAAGACAACGACAAAGGCTCAAGATCATATATCACAAAGCATGATGGAACAAGTATACTTCAACAAGGTTCAAGACCAAGGCACAAGAACGTGTGGAAGGGTAGTTTAGTACAGATTAAATGATCACCGCTTAGGGTGAGATTGATAGGAACCTTGTACTCATGTAATAGACTATACAAGAACTCGAACTTGATCGATAAGCTAATATTGTACATGTTTAGGGCTTAAGTGTTGAAATTTATTATCTAATAACTTATATTACACTTAATATATAATGAGTTACACAACATATTAAGATCACATATAACACATATAATTAACATAAAAATAAATAGGATTTGCGTACGTTTTAGCAAATAAGCAAACGAACAACTAAGCTTGTATAGAACACGATTTGTGTTCTTGGATGTGTACGAAAACCCATATCAAGTTACTAAAGGAAGTAACTTATATGTGTATCCACACTACATGTTAACCAATACTACTGAATGCTAGTTCACTAACGATACGATAAATCAAGACCCATGTTCTTGATTTATCTTACAAAACCAAACGAAACCCTTACAATAGGGTGTTTGGATTGGCAAAGATGAGAAGAAATAAGGGATAAGGGATAATGAATGAGAACCTTAAGCCTTGTATTTATAATGTTTAGAATTAGGGCTTCCTAATCTCTACACCTTGACTTTAGGAACAAATCATCCATTGTTTCCTTTCTCTTTTCTTCTAGCCGTCTCATATAGTCCAAAAGCTCCCACATGTTTGACTTTTTGACTTAGTTAAATATTATGTACAATTACATATTAATTAAGGGAAGAGCAAGGCTTGGATCAGGTGGTGTACCCTTGCCTCTGGAGACAAAGGTCAAGGGTTCGATCCTTACCCCTTGCAAGGCCGGAGGTCTTTTTCTACCTTTGGTAGAACCAGAAGTAACCTCTCTACCTTTGGTAGGGGTAGGGTTGTTTACGTCTCAACCTCCCCATACACCATGGAAGACGGTATTGGGAGTTACTTTACTTTTTTTTACATATTAATTAAGGGACTTAAGGTTAATTATTTGTAAACGAACTAATTAACGACCGTTAAGTATTACCGTTAGATCATTTAATATATCATGTGCATACCTTTATTGAAAGATCCATATGTGTCGGGTAAGAGGAAAGCCGATGAGCAAAAAGCGCCAAAATCTAATTCGAGCCTAGCACGTTGGCTACGCGTTGGCGTGTCCCCAACGCGCCATAACCCCTGTTTGGGTTTTGGTGGTTTTTGGCTATCGATTGTGATTTTAAGTGTTGTGGACATTTATTTGTCATTTTTAAAAAATAAAGAAGATCTTAGTCAATGTTGCACCAACACGATGCCCAAAGAACTTGGAGTAAGCTGATTCTTAATTATCTTTCCAAGGACTCTAAGCAGTTTTGCAGAACTATAATATGCATAGCATGGGGAAGACAATAGCTGAGCCGCATGCTATGCTTAAGCTAGCTGAGAAATGCATTTATAAGAAGGCTTTTGATCCTGCTGTCCTTGCGATAATAGGAGGCAAGATCTAGAAAAAGAAGAACAGACCGCAAGCTGCTATAGGCAAGGGAAAATGAAATGGCAAAGGCAAACTAGCTTATGCCCCCAAACAAAAGATCCTGCCACCAGTTAAGAAAGAGGTACTTATAAAGGCTATTTCCAAAAGTATTTGTGAAGCACATGAATGACGCTTGTAGTCAAAATATGATTTGTTCCTTCACGTGTTTCTGGAGTTAGATACTACTTGCCCACTCGTTGAATTGATCAGATGTTTACATGGCCGTGCCCAGAGGATAGTCAAGATGAATCTTGATTACATTTGGTAATCTTGTTCAATATCTAAAACGATAAACATAATTGTTAAATAATGTGATGTCTTTGATCCATATCCATTTTTAACAAGTATATAAAACAAAAGGATGATTAAGAATAAACTATTTTAAAACTGAGACGTTTATGAAACTACACTCAGGTATTTATGAGAGCATTTCCGTGTTGCTAGACACTAAGCTTTGCTAGTATATTTATTTATGATTATGACATTCGTAAGTGGGAGCTATTGGGATGTGCTTATATCATAGTAAATAATTATACAGTCGGGGATACGTGAGTCGATATACTACCATTTATAATGTAACTAATATATTTATAATAACTACGTTAATAATATTACGTAATCATTTTACGGTTTCAAACCTAAATGTCGAGTTCTAATCTTAGCTAAAACCAATCTACCACTCACAAATATATTTTGAGGACTAAAATACTAACTGCTCACACGCGTATTTTCAAACCTAAAATACTAACCCGATCTAACTACTACACAAGATTGAAGGTTATGTGGTTGATGTACAAATTACAACGAGAGCGTAACAATGTTACGTATGCACAAACTAATCTATAATACTTCGTATCATGACGATTACGAACATTCTTCTCTTGCACTTGGAGAAGAAATATTGGATCACTTGTAAACAAATGTTTAAACAAGTTAAATGATCAAAGATTAAAAGATATGTAAACTGATTTAAAACAGAGAAAAACCGTGTGCAAAAAGGTAAAAAAATATGTAGAAATGATCCACTATTTATAGGCAAACCTGAGGAGACGTCAAGCCTGGCGGTCCCAGATTTATGTCTGGCGGTCCCTGATCAATATGGGACTGCCCTCCCTATATGGGGGTCGTCATTTATAGGACGCTCCCTTTTTTGTCATTTTTTGGGGAAATGTTTTCTAGTTCAGGTTTTATTTGTTTTAGGGGGAAAACCTGATTTTAAATTTCTTTTATTTACAAAAATATTTTGTCTAATTTATTTTTTGTAAAAAGGTTTTGTTACATTTGTAAAAATATAAAGTTTAAGACAAAAAATATTACTTTGATCATTTAGCAAGTTAATCATTTGTTTGTTCATACCTTACATGATTTATGTCGAAATAGAAATTTACGACTAATAACTTGTTTACATTTAATTTTACGTAGAT
This sequence comes from Tanacetum coccineum, assembly GCA_026074375.1. Taxonomy (NCBI): domain Eukaryota; kingdom Viridiplantae; phylum Streptophyta; class Magnoliopsida; order Asterales; family Asteraceae; genus Tanacetum; species Tanacetum coccineum. The sequence goes on along the minus strand of BQNB010019353.1, from coordinate 33,193 downwards.
TGTTTTTACATTTTGTGATTATCAAAACGTAGAGAAGTCGAAAAATATAAATAATGTTTTTAGACATTATTTGTATTAATAGGTTTTCTAGTCGATTTCCAATAAGATTGAACCAAGGGTTTCGTTGCTTTGATCGTGAATTTTAGAACTAGAATTCGGGTAGAAATCAAGGACGTGTTGTGTGGACTTAATCCGAAGAGGTCATTTCCTTTAGTGACTTACAGTGTTTCGTGGGTTTTAATAAGAACAAGGAGGTGTTATTTGTTCCATTTGATTACTCGATTCGTTACAAGAGGTTAGTAACATTTGTTGTTTATATGTAAATCTATGCACATAATACGTGCCTTTGGGATGTTTTACGCTGCGTCTTACATGTTATAAGTGTTATTTAGATGTTTAATCCCAACACTTCCATCCCGTTAACACCCTTTCATAAAGGATTTCAAATGTCAAAAAAATTATGTCACAATTATAGTCAGAGAAAAGGGATGAGAGGTGAGAGAATTAGAGGTGGAGTTGGGCTGGAATAAACTGGTGAAATGGTAGAGGGTTATAAGTGTAGGTGAAGTGGAACAATGTGAAAATTAAATAATGATGTGAATGTTATACAATAAAAAAACGGAATTACTAAAACACCTATCGTGTGCAAGTCATGTGGGAAGGAAAACGATAAAAACTAATGACAGTTAGCGCTTGGGACCAAACGCGCACCAAAAAGCCGGCATTGGGGACTATCCTGGTGGAATCCTAAGAAAGAAGACCAAATGGGTCAAAATTTACCCTTTTGGCAATAAATAAAGGGGCAGATTGCATATATATCCCTAAAAAAGTTCAAAATTGCATATATATCTAAGTTAAACTCATAATTGCATATATATCCTCCAAAAAACTCAATATATATATATATATATATATATATATATATATATATATATCCAGATAACTATTTAATATAAAGTTACAACTCTAAAATACATGATAATTATAATTATAAAAACATAACTTAGTTTTTCTTCAGTTACAAATTTGTTGGTAGTAACACACGCTTTCATTGTAAACATACTTTATCTTTTATACATATATAACAATCATGATATATATGATGAGTTTATTTAATGCATTCCTACTACATATGAGATAAAATTTTAAGTTAAATACTTATATATTATTTTTGGTCATCTAGTTCATTTTGAACTTAAGAACACCGTACATTTGAAAAAAATGTTGTTTTTGCTATTTATAAAATTTTAATTATCATAATTTGGAGTTCAGATCCATGTTAAATAATTATTTTGAAATATAAAATACATATTGAAGGTTTAGAAATGATATATATGCAATTACCAAGGTTTAGCAAAGATATATATGCAATTATAAAAGTTTAGAAAGAATATACATGCAACTAATAGTTTAAGTTGAATATATATGCAATTTTTAAGCCTTTGAAAAGATATATATCTAATTATAAATTTATATCTATATAACATATAAAGCAAATTAGTATCTCTTTCTTTATTCAATGCAAAAAATTAAGTAATACAAGTATTGATGCACACTGTACAATTTTTAATGCAACATTTCACCACAATTAAGTATTTTAATGCAAAAAGATTAAATTATACAAAAGAAAACACATTGTACAAGCTAATTCCTTAAACTTAAAACATTGAAAATCAAACATCACAACATTTAAAACACAAAATATAAACAAATTAAATATATTAATTATTGTTATTTCTAAAACATCGTGTTATTATACATATTTTACAAACTAATAAAGCATATGTGATGGTACACATGGTTTTGAAACCGGACAAGACCAACTAGTTCAACCGAGAACTGGAGTTGCCACTGGTTCGGCTAAAATAAGTGAACCTGTGAACTCGTATAAACCAGGCCCAACAAATAAGCATTTTTATTTTGTTGTTATTCGGTTAATCAGCTCATCAATATTATTATTTTGTTGATGACTACACTTCTCTACTACTTTATAAAGTGTTAGTGCAAATATTACGATATTTAATCTATAGGATCTCTTTATGTTTTGATGATGACAAACATGTAACTTGTAATACGTAACGTAAAGTGCGCAAGTTACTCGTAATGACAAATCATCAATGCATACACGTATCAACATCTCTCAACATTTCAAGTATGCATCAAGACGGACATTGGTTTACACCCGTGTGAGTCCCAAACTGAACAGATCTTTACAACCTGCTAAGGGTGATAGCCAACTTGTATAAATACAGTTTGACTATATAGAAACACTAACTATGAATACTTATTGTATATGCGGAATCTACACAATAGTATTAAGAAGAACAATGAATACACTAAATCTTTGATATTAATCTGTTAAAGAGTTAACAGATTACTAACTATGAGATATGATTGTATAAATGTATATGAACTCTCTTCACTAACTATGCGTGAGGGATCCTTTTTAGCCTAAGGATAAACCCTAATAGCCCTTACAAAACCATAAAAGATAATACAAACTTTTCATATAAATCTCATACATATCTCTTAAATGGTACTAACTATTTTCTACTAACGGATGGATCCCCGGAGGCCGGCGCAATGGGAGACGGTGGGTGTCTTGGGTGAAAAGTGGGGACAGCGGGGGCGGGAGAGGAGTACAGGAGGCTGGGGCACCGGTAGAAGTGGGGGCACGGGGCAAGGGGGACTAAGGAGGAAGGAGAGGTTATACAGGGGGTCGGATAGGGGAGGCCGGAAAGGGGGGGAGGGGGGGGGGCTTAGGGAGATGACGGAACGTGGAGTTGAACGGCGGGGGGAGAAACAAGGGGGGCGAGGGAGGCGCCGGTAGGGGAACGGAGTACAGGCGTGGGGCGGCATGGGGGGAAAAGAAGGACGGGAAGCGGTGGAAGTGGTGAGGAGTGGGAAAGTACAACTAACTGCTTAGTACTTAACACTTGTACTGTTCAGTAACTATTAAAACTATCGGTACTAACATATTATCATAATGTACTAATCCGGAACACATAATTCCAACAATCTCCCTAAACATGATGGTTTGTTGAGGTTTGAACTCACTTAACTTTTATGTTTCTTCTAGTTAATCTCTTAAGTTCTCGAGGATTACTACACACTTTAACATAACACTATCTAATTCTTTAATCACTATCCATCTTCAGCAGCAACTCTGTCCTTTCAGCAACACAGCAACATCTTTTCAGCAACAATCCAACTAAGTTGGCTTTGTAGTTTTTGGCAAACTACCAGCCATCAACGGATTTGATGTTCCTTTACCAGTAGCCGTTTGCTCTGGGATAGTTAACTCTTGTAATTTAAAAAAATGTGAGTTTAATTACCATACAGTTTTTGGTAAACTGTCAACCATCAACGGAATTGACTTGTCTTTACCAAATACCGTTTGCTTTTGGACTAGCCAATGCTTCATTGTCATAACATGGTGCATTGATAAACCATATAGTTTTTAGCAAACTATCAGCTATCAACAGATTTGAGTAGTCTTTACCAAGAACTGTTTGATCTTGGACTAGCCAACTCTTCACCATGAAGCAAGGTGAGTTGAAAACCCTACAATTTTTGGTAAATTTTCAACCATAAACGGATTTGAGAAGTCTTTACCACAAGCCGTTTGCTTATGGACTAGCCAGTTCTTATGCCTGTTAAGCATGGTGAACTGATGACCATTTGTTGTGTGATGGTTAGCCAACAATAAACCCTTCTCTATTCCATTCACAGCATCATTCTTCATCAATCTGTTGCTTAATAAATCTTATTAAATCAAGAGCAACAGTACTTTCTCTTTCAACTTCTAATCCCAGATCAAGCATTCTTTGCAATAACTCCTTGGAAAGAGGATATCTTCTTTCAACTAGCATATGGATAACAATCCCCTCTTTAAGCTCCAGAATGCAAACTCCACAAGCTTCATACAATCTCCAAGTGATAATCTTCCAATCTTGTTGATTACTCCAAAAATCACTTTGATCATTTTCTTCAGTTGAGGATTCCATCATTATCTTCAAGTCTCCCTAAAGAATCAACTCAAATCCTTCTAATGTAATTTCTGAGTACTGTTCCATCATCAATTCATACAAGTGAAATAAATCCTGCCTATCAAATATATGAAGTACCTCCATCAGATAGTTGAATGCCCTGAAATTCCCATTGGCTCTGTATAAGACAAGATAATCTCCATCTGGTGATGATACCTTGTCCAACCTAGCAATGACAGATTTATTCTCCATTATCTCACTATCTAAGGTACCCTCAAATGTAACAATCTTCAGACATTTTCTACGTTCATCATCACTGTCATCATCTGATTGTTTTCTTGGCTTTTTCCTTACAATCATTTTGATATGACCACTCTTTCTTTTCTTAGTACCTTCTTCTTCTTTACCCTCCTCCTTGACACTTTCATTCTTTGAAGAATCAATTCCTTTTTCATTCATCTCTTTTATCATTCTTTCATCTTCAGCAGACCCAATTGCAATGAAATCTTCATCTGACCTTTTTATCTTTTCATACAGAGCTTGTATTTCCTCAAACTTCTTGGTTTTCAACTGAGAGTGCTGGAAATTTCCTACATGCTTCAAGTAGGTCATCATTTGATTTCTTAATTGATTCTTTGTAGGTGGTTTATTCCTAATAGCTTCTGATCTTTGTTGAGCAAGAAATCTTCTTTGTGCAGCAATTGTGTCATGAAGGAATTTTGCTCTTTCTTCTACTGTGAATTGCTCTCTTTCTTGTTCTTGAAGCCTTTCAGCTAAAAGCCTATCAGCCTCAATTCTTGCCTTTATATCATCATAATTTCTTATGAGAGCATCATTTGTAGCTTCTTCTTCAGCTAATCTTTTCCCTTCTTCTTTTGTTTCCCAATCCTCTTGCAACTTTCTAGCCATCTCTTCATCACTAGCAAGTTGCTTAAACTTCTTTTCAGCTTCAGGAATACCCTCAGATTCAGTTTCAGACTCATCTTCCTCTTCAATTTTCTTCTTCCCTTTATCTTTTGGATCAATCTTTGGAAGAGGCTTTAATGTCAGTAATGATTTATTTGAAGTAGGCCTAGGTCTCTCAATCTCTTCAACATCCTTAAACTCTACTCCTTTCTCCTTTTTTCTTGAAACTGCTTTAGCTTGGCTCATGTTGAGAAAAACCTGAGCAATTGTTTCATCATCTCCAAACATTGTAGAAGTAGTTGTTTGAGTAGTTTGAATAGTTTGAGTACCCTTCTTCCTTCAGTTTGATCATCAGTACCTTCATCTGTCATATCGGTACTATCTTTTTCCTTGTCGGTACTAACTTTGGATCCGTCAGTACTAACTTTTGGTGTGTCGGTACTAACTTTTTCCTTGTCAGTACTAACCTTTTGTTGAGCAGTACTAAGTACATCTTCAGTACTAACTTCAGCATCAGCATTCTCCTTCTCTTCATTCACTACATCTCTTGACCTCCCCACATCTTGAGCATCTTCAGTCTCCATATAATCCAATGTATCTTCAGGAATCTCATCAAATAATGAATCTTTATGAACTGAAGGGTCACCTTTGGTAGACTTCCTCCCCTGTTTGGATACATACTCTTTTTGCATCTAGTTTTTCTTTAAGGATCTCTTTCCTGCCAATCTTTGCTTTAAGGAAACACTCTTAATCCATGCTTTGTGATGTGTGATAACACGTTTGGCTTGCTTCTTGAGCTTCTTGATATGTGCCTTCAAGTGTTGAATTTCCTTGGCTTGATCTAAAACCTGTGTACACAAAGAGATACAAAGATCATAGACACTTTAGAGTGTCATGTCACCCTCATTCCCTGAAAGGGATTTATCCTGGAATGACTGACCGTCGCATGATTCCACTCAGAACTTTCTGGAATAAGGAATCAGTAATAGTGGTAGAAGGTGAAGGACTAGGGATTGGTCAGACTGAGGATCAACATTTGCTTTCACATGGTGAGGTAGGAGAGAGGGTTGTAGGTGTGCTTCAGATGTCTTTCCTTGAAGGAGCACCCTCATCCTTAGTTGGTTGTACCAACATAGAAGCAAATAAAGGTGTGACTTTCCCCTGAAAAATGTTTACCCTTTTTAACCATAAAGGAAAAAACTTTACTTGTCAAAGCATTTACAGGAAAATGATCTAAAGGTACAGGTACATTCTCTAGCTGTTTATCTAAAAAGATTGAAATGAAACGTGGGTACATTACAAACTTCTTCTTTGCATCTAAATGTCTAAGCATACCATCAAAAATAATTTGGAAAAATATGATTTTTTGATTAGATGTTAAGCAAATTACAGCAGTGGCAATGTTAGTGGGAATTTGATCCCAAGAGGTGCTTTTTGAACTAATACAATGATTCATTGTATGAAATAGAAACCTCCATTGGGGTGAAAACAAAGCTTTGTTAAATGTTAACACAGTTAAATCCCCTCATACCCCATAAGCTGTATAGCATCAAATATAGCCTGATTAGGGAGTGAATTCTATCCTTTATCAGCATCATCAAAAAAAAAAAGAAGATCACTTCTATTGATGCTTCATAGATAGACACAGTCTTCCCAGCTACTTTGGGCAGTAATGTTCATAACATTGTTGAATATTATGGACTTACAGACATCCGAAAACTTTTTGCAACAAATGTAGTCAAGAAACTATTGACTTACAGTGAGAGCATGATTGAATGGGAACTCCGCTTAAGAAAATCATGATCCCATTGAACCTCGGCATTCCCATCAGCTTCTCTAAATATGCGACCATATGTGCTTAGTCACCGATTCAAGAACAAACCGATTATTTTCGATGAGGTGATCGTCGGGAGAGAGAGATTAGGGCTTGTTGAACGAACGTATTTGAGAGTGGTTACGTAAGTGGAACTGGGGCAATTTGAGATGGGTTTAAATAGGTTTAGGAAACCTAACGTTCAAGGAAACCGTTATCAATTAACCCTTTATACCCTTGCCGTAATTTTTCTTCAACGTCTCTATAGCGGTACCAACTTTTGCCCATCGGTACTAACTCTGCACTGTCGGTACTAACTGTTGCCAACCAAAGAATGAACAATTTAGGTAACATCAGTGCTTCAGTACCATCTAAAGCTCTTCCCAATGACTCTCTAAATCCCAATGAACTTCCTGAAATGCATCACTTGTGGTTAAAATGTTTCTTCACACTGAACACTTCATACAAACTGTACAACACATCATATTGCCCATTTCCCTTTAACTGAATTCATCTTAATTGATATATCATCCACAATAGAAACCAAACCAAGGAACTGGAACCTTGCTAGACATCAATGCCTTGGTTTAGAAGATTCAGGCTAACATTGTCATCAGGTGTAAGATATAAGCACCTGGATAAGTTTCTTCTCATAAGCATCCCTTATGAAGTGGTGCCTAATAGCAATATGCTTTGTTTTGGAATGATATACTGGATTCTTTACAATGCATATTGTGCTTTCATTATCAATGTAGATCTTTGTGTTCATGAAATTGAACCCATAGTCTAACATTTGATTTTGAATCCACAAAACTTGCCCACAACAGCTTACAGCAGCAACATTATTCTGCCTGCCCCCATCCTCCCTCCTCTTAATAGAAGTAGCCACAATGGTCTGCTTTTTTGTCATGCCAAGAAATAAGTCTCCTGCCAAGAAATTGACAACCTCCTGTTGTAGATTTCCTGTCAAGATTTGCTCCAGCATAGTCACTATCTGAGTAGGCTTCCAGGTCAATTGAGGACACTCTAGGATACCAAAGGCCCAGTTTGGGTTTGCCCTTTAAATACCTAAAAATTCTCTTGATAGCACTTAGATGGGAGGTCTTTGGAGTGACCTAAAACCTTGAACAAGCACAGACTGCAAACATAATATCAGGCTAGAAGCAGTCAAGTACATTAAGGAACCAATCATGGATCTATAAAGATGGACATCCACATCACATAACTACTTCCTCATCTTGACTAAAAGCTATGGAGTCTCAATTGTGTCCTAGCAGTCTTACATTGATAAATCAAACTTCTTCAGGATTCACAACATATTTATCCTGACTTATAAGATACCACTGCTTTTCCTGTTTGTACTTGTATCGAAGAAAGAAAGTGAGCTCTCCCAATAACTCATCTGAAATCTACTCTATCATTAATGCCTCAAATTCATCACACACGAAGATTTCTTTGTAAACCATAGATGGATATCAACCACGATAAACTTGTACTAAAATGATGTCATGTTTGTCCTTCTTAAGAAATGATCCTGAGGTCAATATTTGTCCTCATTCTGTATCCATACTTAACAAGACAGTAGATAAAGTAGCAACCATGACCTAGGAGCCTTGGTGTAACCCATATAGTGCTTTCACCACTTTATAGACCTTCTAAGGATATTTAGGATCTAGAAAACCTAATGGTTAAGACACATAGACCTCCTCATCAATTTTGCCATAAAGAAAGGCACTTTTCACATCCATTTGATAAACTATGAAGCCCATGTAAGAGTTAAAGTCTAAGAAAGATCCTAATGGCTTCAATCCTTGCCACAGGAGCAAAAACCTCATCATAATCTATCCCTTCCTCTTGCCTATGTCCCTGATATCTAACCTTTCATTAAATATCTCGACAACATCCTCTCTCATCTTTTTATTTTCTATAAAATCACCTAATTTTGTTCCAATAGCCTTCTCCCATAAGTGCAAATCTACAAGAGAAACCAACAATCTGAATCTTGAACTGCAGCATTCTTCTTGCATAGCATCCAACCCAAGTTTTCATCTTCAAGTGCTTCAGAAATCATCTTGGGTTTCCTTATGAGACAAGAAACAAGCAAATAAACAATGCTGGAAGTCCTTATGATTATTTCTCCTTTGCTTTTGAACATAACTTACAAAAGCATGGGCTCCAGAACTTTTAGTCACTTTACTTCTTGTTTGAACTGCTGATTTTGGATCTCCAAGTATTAAAGTTGAAGGGTGAATAGAATGAATCCTTGATGTGGGAATAGGACTAACATTCACAACAGATGCTAAATTTGTGAAATTAGCTACTGCACCCTCATCATCATAAGATGAATTAGTAAAAATACCATCAGTAGGATTTTGATAAATGTCTTCAAGTGCAGGTATTTCTGAATCATCTTGTTCAGGATTGGTTGGATCAGAGAGGGATAGTCCATCATAAGGACTGGCAGTACTAACTGGTGTGCTAACAGTATTAACTATGTTAGTACTGCTAGCTTTAGCAGCTCCTACTTGTATAAGCAAATTCTTAGTTTCTTGTGCAAACTCCTTCCTGAGAGCTTCAGCTGCATCATTAGCATCCTTTTCTTGCCTCTTAAGTCTTTCAAGTTCATCCAAAAAGACTTGATCTTCCTTATCTACTGGCTTCTCATCTGTCTTTAAAATCGATGAATATGTGAGGTGCTGCAACCCTCATCCTCTGCTCTTGATCTCTTGATTGTTGAAGAATAAGAAGACCATATTGGTAGTACAAAGTAGTCTTGAGCAGATTCATCTTCTTTTTTAGAATCCCCTGCATCAATACTGTCTTCTGTACCTGCATTTTTATTAGCTTCTGGTGGACCTGCATTTTGTTCGCTGATTCTCAGATCTTATAGTTTGATAAATCATAAAATCAGTAAAATAATCACGATCAAAATAGCCAATTTGGTCCCTAGTTCCCTGCAACAATTGGTTATTACTCTAAAAAGGAATATTTCAGGTTTCTTCAAACTCTCTTATATTTATAAATTATATACCCTAAAAAGCCTTGCTTTGTAGAGAATACGCCAACGAAAAAAGCCTTCATCTGATTTCCCATCAAAACTTGTCACCAGGTGTCAATGGTATATGCAAGATGTCACATGGCACCCAAAAGGACTTATATATCTTATAATTGGTATTTAAACCAGTTATAAGATCAATAAGTGTGTCTTAATTATGAGGCTTAGGTTCACTAATTAACCCAATTAAGAACATACCAAAGCCAGTACTAAACGCCTTCATAGCCCAAAAAAAATGTTAGGTAAAAATGAAACAGCTTAGCATAGTCCTAGCAATCCTCGAAAAGCCTCAATAAGGGTCCTATTCTTTCTTTTAGCAACTCCATTTTGTTGTGGAGTTCTAGCATTACTGTATTCCCTCTTGATCCCTTAATGTTTGTGAAAACGGTTATAGTCTAGGTAAAATATGCAACCTAGTTCTCTATAACCTTGGCTCTGATTACCAATCTGTAACACCCCCAAAAATAGGTGGCAGCGAAATATGTTTCCGGGAGCGTTACTTCATAGTACCATTGCTCAAGTCATGAGAGAACGACCTCTAAATGTGTCGTTTGAAAAGTAATATTGTATTGTTTAGACTCCAATGCACATCACATAAGCCAAGCATCTAATTCACTTGAGAAAAACATGCTTAAAAAGTATCAACATAAAGTTGGTGAGTTCATAGGTTTGTTTAAGTATAAATGTTGAAATCAAAGATATGCAAAGCGTGTATGACCGTTTCAATCCTTAAATATTCACCAAAATGTATGTATGATTGTTGAAAATCACAGAGTTGTAAAGTATGCATGACCATTTCAATCCCCAAACAGTCACAAAAGTATAAGTATAAAACTTGGAATCAAAGATGTGTAGGATTATTGTATCCCATACAATAGTCACAAAAAGTTAAGTATAGTTGGACCACCATTGTTCAAAGTATGTATTGCTACTTTATTCAAGGCAACGTAAATATTCATGTGTGTATAAAACAATGATTATGATTACTCTTAGTTCATGAAGTTGTTGCGTAGACTTAGGTGTATGCCACTTTATTCAAGGCACGACAAATGTTCATGTTCATGTGTATGTCGTTCTTTGCTCTGACATGCTATAACGTTTGTTTTCCCAGTGATAGTTAATCACCCGAACGGGGCTGTCACACCCGAATAGATCTATTTTATAACATTTGCGCTCACCCTCCAGGTAATTCATAGTTCAATCCACTTAAGCTAATTCATAATCATTTGGGTAAAAGTAAAGTAATGTCCTTGTTTTCAAAAATGAAGTGAAACAAGCAATGTATTTCGTCCCAAAATAAGTAATTCAGTATGTGACCAGTTTGTAAAACGAATTGTAAATGCACATGTAATGAATTCAAACCAATCATGTAAACGGAATTGATAACAAGCATGTTCTCACCCCAAAAGTTATAGAGTATATGTAAAACAAGTAAAACATGGGGCTATAAACTCACCTTGAGTGATTGAATAATAAGGTATATCACAGAAAATGTGTCACGATGATGTCCGAATGCAACCTAATTAAATATAGGTCGTATGAGTACTAACTACTTTGAATAACTAAGACTATATATAATTTTATATAGCTACATCACCATCTAATTGTGTTTTAGAAATAATATTTATAAAGTTAAAACGTTTATAAATATTTCTTTAGTAAAAATGGCGTAATTTTCCCGTTTTAAGTCTGTTTCGTACGTTCTTTACGTCCACGCTTTCGTATTTAAAAGATGTATCAAAATATTACATTTTCATATCTTGAGTTAACTGGTGAACAGTACTTTTACTGTTCATACACTTTTATAAATTTATTTTATAAACTTAATTAGCGTAACTCGTAAACGTCGTATCTTATTCGTTTTAACTCTGATTTTAGTGATTCTTTCGAGCACGTCTTTGTAATTAAAACTTCTATCTCTTTATGATGTTTTCAAAATAAAAATACCTGATGTGAACAGTATTTATTATTGTAAACTTGCGAAATTCATAACTCCTTCGTTATTGATCTATAAATTATGATTCTTAATGTTTTGGAATCCTAAAAATGAATTATCTAACACTTTGCTTGACGTAAAACATTTATATTGTTTTGATGCCCGTTTACGATGAGTGATAATTTTTATGCTTACGCTATTTAACTTAACGATTAAAATTAGAAGCAAACGCGTACAAGAATAAAAAAAATATGGATTTAAATGACGTCGTAAAATGACATGGAAAAAATATGGATTGTTTACAGACTCCTCCTGGTTTGACAAAATTTGTACCTGAAATTCAGTTTAAGTTGCCTTCCGGAGCCGGGTTAATAAATAAAGAAGAGTGTGGGTATATTTTTTTATATACCTGAACAGTAACCCCAACGGCTATGAACAGTAACCACAACGGTTACTTCCTCCTTTTAAATACCAAATTTTTATCCTCTATTTCTCCATACAACACTAAATCTTTCACTTAAATTTTCTCTTATCCAATACTCAAAAATATTGCATACCATTACACTCTTGGCGATGGCGAGCGCGATAGCACTCGGCATTTATTTTGCCTATGTCCCATACAAAGAAGATTTTCAGTATCTGGCCTTTATTCTCTCGATTCTCACGCCGATCACGTCCCGATATTGGCGGGATCTACTTTGGAGAAAATAGATATCATGCTAGGGGAGGGTTGTAATAAGAACTTGTATTTTTCATTTAGTGTTCTTATGATAATCTTATTTCTAAGATAATAAACGGATGTTGTGGCAACAAATCTATTTGTTATTTTTATTTATGTCTTTCAAATATTTCGTTACCATGCTTAGTAACTCGTTTGCATTCCCCTTCTAAATTGCTTTACTTGAGCGTTCAAGATTAGTGATGTTGGTTTAATATTTATTGTTGCGACCAAGGCTCGACTTCTAGTAGGCTTATTCGTTCCCTTCTGCTTAGCGCTTCAGTTATAACATTTCTCTTAGGGTGATAACGAATTTATATCTATGGTGGTGTCGTAACTACTAAACTCTATTGTGGTACGTAACTTAAAAATGGTGATTGGTATATTATCTTAATGGCGGAGTAAAGACTTGTGTAAGTAGTTAATCCTAGGTGACTAGGAATGCGTTTTGACTTTTGGACATAGGATTTTGTATAAAATGATGTTGGCTTTATATAGTACGGTGGTGTAAGAGTTTACTTAGTTATTATGATTATTAGTTTGGTTCCTTGTGATAAATACATTTTATGAATACGCACACAAAACTTGATATAAATAGAAAATTGTTTCTTGACAAGCAATTTTAAGGTGACTACTCTCAGCATCGACATGGTTCTTTCACTCCCTAAATTAACATAGGTATCAAGCACGAATAAATTGGAGGAATAATCGATGCGATGCTCATTTTTATCAAAATTGTGTTATAATTTCATAATAATTGTGGGAGTGATTTGTAAAAAAAATATAGAGAGTTAAAGCGAGTTGAACGTTTTCATAAATCCTTTAAATTGATGATGCTTGAAATCAATCATTACACAGAAATTTAAAAAAATACAACGAGAACTCCTAAGGAGATAAAGTCTAAGATAGTTCCAACTTAGGGTTCACAAGTGATAAGTGTAAAATACACATATCCGTTTGTTCCTAAAAAGACCCAATTAAACCCAAAACAGACCAAAAATGGCAAAAATATGCTTGTATTTGTGTTTTGTGTGTGCAGGAATGGATAAGTCAAAAATATCAAGAAAACATTCAAAAACGAGCTAGCCCGGACACGAGAATCAGAAGAGTACAAAGCCGAAGCTCCAAAAATCCAAAGCCTTAGGGCCATTCTTGCAATTTCCGAAAGTTATTTATAACTTGAAAGAGAGAAAAGAAAGACAAGGACCAAATGTGTAAACCGCTCAAACTACAACAGTTTTAACTGTCGACAAAGGAGCGGGAAACACATTTACTATTCATCATCTTCTTCATTTTACCTCCATGGTAAAACAAAGGGCAAATCAAAATTAAAGGGTGATTAAGTCAATTCAAGAGATCTACATCACAAACCCAGGGTCAAATCAGTCTTTATCAAAGGATTCATTAAAGAAGAGCCACGTAATCAAAGAAAGAAGCACAAATAGTGGTGGGTTTTGTGCTAAACTCACTCACAAAACTAGCACAAACGTCACATCAATGGAATGACACGCTGGCAATCCTCAGGTGTCCACATCTTAATCCAACGGCTACGATTGAAGCTCAAATGATTAAAGCAATGAATGGCAGAGATTGAAAGTTTGGAGAGCAAGGCAGAGGTCCTAGAAGCTTCAGCTGGACACTATAAAAAGACCTCACTTCTCACACACACACCATGTAGGTTTTAGTAGTAAATTTTAGTTTTTAGTTATTTTTAGCTTCAATTTGTAATTTTACTTAAATGTTTTTGTAATTTCCTTTTCAAGTATTGTAATCATTTTTTCAATTAATCTCGATTCTATGCTCTCATTTCAAAGTCCATAGTTCTCTTAATAAGTTGTCTCCAATAAGCCAATTATAAGCTCTTTCTAGTCTATAAGCGAAATAGAGCTTTTTGAATTTTAGAATTAACCTTATCTAAACCTTCAATCGATTTAAACCTCATATGGATTCTATTGTATCCAATCATTTGGAAGGGGAAACTTACCTTGGAAAGAGATCCCAAGGACTTTTTACTCTAGCCTTATTATCTAAGCTAAGTGAGCTTGTAGCTGCCATAATTGGTACCTTTTGTTTAGCTAAAGGTTTAAGTAAGTTTCTCTTTTTCCATTATTCCAGTTTAAATTGCTTATTATAGCTTAAATTATATATTGCTTTATTATGCTTATCTTTTGCTTGTGTAGAGAATTTAAATATCTCTTTTAAGTACTATTATTATATGCCGTCATCTGTTTTAGCTTATTAGTTATAGATCTTTAGTTACTAATTTCTGTCATAAAAACTCATAAAAGCCAAAAATATTAGTCTAAATAGTTTAAATCTTAAGATCTTACTTATTCAGTTGTTTAATCATGATTATTAAGTTTGTTTTAAGCTAGTTTTTATCTGGTATTAGTTTTTGTGCATCAAATTCTCTTAAAAAGCTTTTTTCAAATCCTGTCATAATGGTAAAAGGTGTGTTTGTTTAGTGCAAGTCTCAAAATTGCACTAAGCAAACAACCTAATAAGTACTCGCTGACCCTTTTATACTACTACCAGTGACTAACACCTATTAGTACGTGCTTTCACAAGTAATAATGTTTAGTTAGGATTTTAGCTAATTTCAGCTCGTTTTAAGTTTAGCTATAGCTTATTAATGAATGTTATTTTTTAGTTTTCATAATTAGCTTTATTACATTGCTTATTTTTGTTTTCAAAGTCAAGTTCACTATCAGTACTTTCTCGTTGAAAGTACAGCCAGATATTTACACTAGCCATACTAACCTCATTTTAGTACTGCTGTGTTCTCAGCTTAATTTAGGATCAGTAATTTTAGGATTTAGCTTATAAAATTCAGTAGGATTTAAGTTTTCATATAGCTTAATTTAGTTTAAGTCTTAAATTTTGCTTTCTAGATTACTGTCTTAGCTTATTTTGCTGTCAAAAGTCTTAAAAAAACCTGAAAATTCCAAAAACAGTAGGAACTTAAGTAAAGTCTAAATTTGATAATTCAGCTTTTAAGTCTAGATTATTATAGTTTAATTTGTTTGGATAATAATAGTTTTGATAAGTCGCTTAAAGTTTCAAAGACTAGTCTAGCATTATATTAGTTCTCTAGCTTAATTTGTATATGTGTTTTCCTGCTTATGTTCCTGATTGCTTTTTTCAAGTTTATATTTCAGTACATAAAGATCCTCTACATTGATTCCTTTGCATTCTTAGATTAAGCACATCATAAGCTTTCTAGATCACTTCTCCTTTTTAGATTTAAGCTTAATTTGAGTATTTTATGGCTGTTTAAGTAAAAATAAGCTCAAAACCTCACTTTCTGTAATCAGTTTGGAAATAAGCTCCTATTGAGCTTATTTGAGATTTTCAGTCCTTGAAGTTTTTATTAATTTTGTTCCCACTAGCTTCCTTTACAACTTTGCTTCCTTGAGTTTTCATTTAAGCACTTTCAATTTCACCTTAATTAGGGTTTTAGTTTTTTGTCGGGAAAGATTCTTAGGTAGAAATATAACTTTTCGATTTAAATTAAGTTTTAATTAGTTATTAATTAAGAGTTAAATAAAAAGTAAAAAAAAATAGGGCGTTAAATTTCTATAAACCATCATATAACCTTGCTTATTCATATCAGATCCGAACATAAAACGGTTTCAATTGCACAGTCATTGGGATAACGACCCGAGGTGAGCATACTTGCCCGGTTTATTATACGTATTCTATATATATCATTTTTTTTTTTTTTCTTGTGAGTGGAATTGTCCGGGATACTTGATTTCCTTCATTTGTCTCTATAGTATTATATTTTATATGTATGTAAAACTGCAATCAGTTTTTGGCGCCGTTGCCGGGGAACTAGTGTTTACGATTCCTACATTTTTTGTGTTTGTTGATTTGGTTTGAAGATCCTTTCGTCCTCGAAAGTTTCATTCTTGTTTTAAAATTCAAAAGTAAAAAAAAAATCATAAAAAATTAAAAAGTAAAAAATATTTTCCTTTTCTTTTTAGTATAAGTAAAAGAAAAAAAAATCAAAAATATAAAAAATTTTCCTTTTAAAAAGAAAATAAAATAAACAAAGTTGGTAATCGAACACCAACATATAATATCTTCCATTGAGATATTATCATTTCAATTTCCGGTGAACTTGCAATTGTTCCCAAATCGTAATCAAAGATTTAACACTTGCCTTTTGTGTCACTACCAAGTACGGCTCACCTTGAAAAGCAATTTTCGAGAGCTACCGTGAAGTAGTTGATTATTTGGTTTAAGTCTCTTTCGTGTAACCGTTAAATTTTTAGTAAAAAAAAAAAAAAAAAAAAAAAAAAATTAGTTTTGCTTTTTAATTGTTAGTTTTTCTTTTTATGCGCACTCGTTCGCAATCTCGTAGACGTCGTCAACAACAAACTCTTTCGGTTGATCCAATTGTTGAACAAAACGTTGTTCCAATGGCCGACAATCGAACGATGGCCCAAATGTTACAAGCACCCATCGAGGGGTATGAAGATGCTATAGTTGTTCCACCAATCAATGCTAACAATTTCGAGCTTAAACAACCTTTAATCAATCTTGTGCAAAGCAACAAATTCACGGGTAGACAAGATCCCCACAATCACCTTCGATTTTTTAACAAAGTCACTTCAACGTTTAGACATCCCGAAGTTCCGAACACTTCGATAAAGCTTTTGCTTTTTCCTTTTTCTCTAGACGGTGAAGCCCGAGATTGGTTAGACAAAGAACCTCCTAGATCAATTCTCACTTGGGACGACCTTGTTTCAAAGTTCATAAACCAATACTTCCCACCTTCAAAAACCACTTACTATCGGAATGAGATCATTACTTTTTACCAAAAACCAAACGAAGCCTTTAATGAAGCATGGGAACGTTTTAAAGGACTCCTTCGTCAATGTGTCACCATGCTTTTCAGAACACCACCACTTGATACTTTTTATAATCCTGTAATACAAACGATCAAGATGCCTTATGATTCCTGCCGAGTGGAAATTTCTTAGACAAGAGCCTCAAGAAGGTTTAGCGATTATATGAAAGCAAGTCAAAATTTCGTTACTTCCAGAAGTCGGCTAGTTTGACTCGAAGAGTTAGTACGGATGCCCACTTTCTTAATTCTTCATCTTCAATAATTCTTTCGATATGCAACAAATAGCCGCTTCTCTCGAGGATAAGATGACTATCAAGATGAACCAGATGTTGAATCAAATGAAAGCTTTAGTCGTTACTACTCCTGCACCAGTCAAAGCATTGAGGAAGTATTAGGTCCGCACTTGTGATCAATCACTCATTTTAACCTTTGTCCGTTAACTCGAAGGTGGAAATTGATTTTCCCGTTTTCATGACAACAATCCAACAATTCACAACTGCAGCCGTTGGTAATGTCTCCAAAGAAACAACCCTTCAATCTGCAAGATCAAATGACAGTACCACCGGGTTCAATCACTCCAATTTCCAAACCAACCAAAACCGTTATCAAGGAACCATTCAAAATTTCCAACCAAAATCCGTGTGAGGAACATTACAACCAAAACCGTCCAAACAACCAAACTCAAAATCAAGTTTATCAAGCTCCACCATACCAAACACCAACCAATCAACCACAAATCAATCAAGTTTTACCTCACCAACTTCCAACAAATAGTGTCTAAAACGGAATTTGAAAATTATTCTAAAGCCAAATGATGCAAAACATGAATAAAATTGTCCAAATGAAGTTGGATAATTTTTCAAAATGAATTTCAAGATTTTACAATGATCTCAAAAGAAGCAAGATGATTTTCAGAAAATGATGCTCGGTTTCATGCAAAACTATCACACACACCAACCTTCAAGTTCAAGTTTCTTTACCAAGCAATACATCCAAACCCAATGAATAAGCCAGCCAATACAACTCGTATTGGTTTTTCATAACAATGGACCTCCGAGTCCACCGCCGTAGGTGGAAAAGGAAAGTGATGTGACAAAGGATACCGGAGCTACCAAGCACTCGACGACATCCAACCTCCTCCAATGATCCATGAACAACCATAAAGACAAAGAACCAATCGAAAAGACCATTCTTTTGATTGCCAACAAGAGCCAAACTAAATTTGCCTTCCCAGCAAGACTCAACAAACAAAAGATTCGTGAAAAGGAAGATATCCTAGCTTCAAAGTTTCTGTAAATCTTCCGTAATCTTACTTTGAGCTAAGTTTCCGCGGATGCTCTTATTCATATGCCTAGAAGTTTGCACCGCAATGTTTAAAAAGATGTTAAATAACAAAGACAAGTTAATTGAGTTAACCAAAACGCCGTTGAATGAAAATTGTAGTGCGGTTGTCCTTAAAAAGCTTCCAGAAAAGCTAGGTGACCCCGGTCGATTTCTCATTCCATGTGATTTTTCAGAGTTTGATAGTTACTTAGCCCTTGCCGATTTAGGTGCTAGTATCAATCTTATGCCTTTATCCATTTGGAAAAAGCTTCAACTCTCAGGCCTAACCGAAACAAAAATGGTATTAGAATTAGCCGACCGTACAATTTCCAAACCAACCGGTGTAGCTGAAAATGTTTTTGTCAAAGTAGGGAAGTTTTACTTTCCCGCCGATTTCGTTGTTCTTGATTTTATAGCCGATCCTCGAGTACCATTGATACTCGGGCGACCCTTTCTTAGGACGGCTCATGCTTTAATCGATGTTTATGAAGGAGAGATTACTCTGAGGAATGATGATCAATCGTTAACCCACCTTCCATTTCATACAACAATCTCGAATCATTGAAGAAAGTTGATCTCATTGATGTCACTTGTGAAGAGTACTCACAAGAAGTACTTGGATTTTCCGATTCTGTTGCTTACAACAATCCTTCTCCGTACTTCGATCCGATTGTTTCTACTTCATCTCCAACACTTACTCCTTTTGATGAAAGTGATTTTCTACTCTTTGAAGAAGCCGATGCTTTCATAGCAATCGATGATGAACCAGTTTCACCAGTTTTCAATGCTACATACTATGATCCCGAGGGTGACATTCTCATTCTCGAGGCACTTCTCAACAATGATCCATTACCTTCACTAAACCAAGGAGATTACTCACCCGGAATTCAAAAAGATCTTAAAGTTGTTGAACCAAAAGAGTCTTCACTTGAACCAAAAGATGAAATTCCCGAAGTCGAGCTTAAAGAGTTACCTCCGCATCTCGAAGAAGAAAAGACCTCACTCATTAAAGTTTTGAAAAACCGAAAACAAGCAATTGCTTGGAAACTTTCTGATATCCGAGGCATAGATCCAGAATTTTGCTCTCACAAAATCCTTTTAGAAGATGATTACGAACCTTCAGTGCAACATCAAAGGAGGGTTAACCCTAAAATCCACGACGTCATCAAGAAAGAAGTAGAAAAACTTCTTGACGCGCCGCAGATTGATTTATCCAATCTCGATTGTCCATTACTTGGGTTAGTCCGTCCATTGTGTTCCTAAAAAAGGTTGGTAAATTGACCGGTAGTCACAACTAGAGAAAATGATGCTGCGTGCCTACAAGATTAGTCACTGGATGCGAGATTTATGCATCTACTATCGAGAAAGTTGAACGAACATCAACTTGTAAAGACCATTTTCCTTACCATTCATGAACGCAGATGTTAGAGCGATTACCGCATCCGATTTTTTTAATTGTTTCTTATATGGTTTTTCAATGGTATTTCAAATCCCATTGAACCTAAAGATCAAGAGAAAACTACTTTTACGTGCCCGATAAAGAAACTTTGTGCATACCTGTCCGTATCCATTCTCGTTTGTGCACTGCTCCCGGAAACTTTCAACTGTTTGTATGATGGCCATTTTTCACGATATGATAGAGAAAACAAGGAAAGTTTCATGGACGATTTTTCAGTCTTTGGATATTCTTTATTTCGTCGGTCTTGCCCATATTAGATAAATAGCATAAAAGATGTGATATACACACGAAGTTTAGCACTAAATGGGAAAAGAGCCATTATTTCAGTTTAAAGAAGAATGGTTTATAGGACAAGAATATTTCGTAGAAAAGGAATTGAAGTAGATACAGGCTGAACTAGTAAGGTACATTGACCAAGTTGACCAAGTTTTGATATTTCTTTGTATCATTTACTATGAATCCGGCCATAGAGTGATATAAGTGAGATATTTTTGTAATTTTTATGTATTGGGTATAAAGGTGGGTATTTGTTGAAGAGTAGAAAGTTTTGGTGGTTCCGGGAGTGCCTAAACGCATTTTATTGCGAAACGTAATCACTTTACGCAACCAATAAAAATAAAATGAACAAAGTTAATAATTATCCTCAAAATAATTACTTAACCCTTGCTTGATGTAAACATTTGATGGTTTGATGCCCGTTTACATTGAATGCTAATTTTTATCTTACGCGATTTAACTTAACTTTTACGATTAAAAGCTAATGCGTACAATATTAAAAATAAGTAGTGAATTTATTGTCGACTTCCATGATCCTAAAACACGGGGTGTTATAATTAGACAATTATAGTAGTAGCACTGAAGATTGGAAGTAAAAAAATTAACACATAAAGTTAACCCCTTTGGTCCTTTTTTTCTTCTTTAATTTTACACTTGCTATGTAGGAAGCAACATTAACATTTGGTTCAGTAGTCTTTCTATATTTACCATCATCTATCTTTGTAAAGTCATCCCCAAGAACACCACTGCTCGAAAACTTGGGCACGTGCCCTCTCGCTATATTTTCATTTCTAGTTAATATCCAAAAGAAAAAAATTACATCAAACTTTCTTTCTAGATGGGTAAAGTGTAATGAGAACGCCAATTACATGGTCATTCTTGATTTAGGGTCAAAATCATAAAGAAACACTATCCGTTATTATCTACATTTGAAGGATCATGCTACCATAACCTTTAAGACATACATAAGGCGTGCACTACATGATTTCCTTTTTTTATATGTGGTTTTCTTCGCTTGTTTCCATGTACTTCCACAAACATGTAAGAAAACTTATCTTAAAAGTTAAAATAAGTAGTGTGCGGTCGCATAGCATATAAGATATTGCATATGTAAAATTTAGTTTAACAGATGAAAAATGATTCGACATAATATTTTAATTATTGAATTATGCAATCCATTTAAAATAAATATTTACCATAAATCACGACATGAGTCTTTGACTCGCCCGCCGCCAAGCGCTGATGCAACTAGTCTTATATTATGGACTATGATACACATATAAACCTGGAAGTGTTTTCCTACAATGGCAATAATATGCTACTAAATACAAAACAAAAGATCATTAATTTCCATAATACTGTTAATCATTATTTTCTGACTTTTAATTACCAAAAAAAACAATTGATTACCCAATAATCGAACGACCTAGATGAAAAGAATCCTTATAACAAAAACCATACCTCATGACCTAGATGATATCTTTGAAGACATGATATATTTGATCAATGTTACAATGTTACTAAATAGCACAGTGTGATATTAATCTTTAATTGAACGTTCATGTTAATCAGAGGTTTGGTGAAGAAGTATATGAATGATGTCATATTAATCTTAGATCATTTTGATGGATTATGGGCTTGTGGTTATGGAGTATCGTTTTTCTAGTGGTTCTTGGAGGACTTAGGAGTTGTGCTTAATAAACATCAGAGAATATGAATTGAATGCTCAATTGACCTGAAATATTTCAAGGAGCTACAATACGACTTCAAAAATGAAGTTTTGCTTGGTCAAAAAAGGTAATTTTATTTCTGTGAATTAAAAAACACATTACTTTATGTGAGTCATTTGACGGTGTATATGAGTTGAGCTAGTATGGAGTGTAACATTTCTCATTTTCAAGTTATATTCAATTAGCTTTATAAAAATAACTATATAACCTGTGATGAACAGTAACTATTACTGTTCATCAGATATAAAAATCTCATAAATCTTATATTTTGATAATTTTCCTTAATACGAACCCACGGACATAAAGAACTCGAAAAACGGAATTATAACGAATAAGTTACGTAGTTTACAAGATATATATATTTAATTCTATAAAAATATTTTTATAAACTGCTGTGAATAGTAAAATTTACTGTTCATCAGTGGGTTAAATTTTATAAATATTAAAATTTGATAAATTTTCTTAATACTAATCCAAGGACATAAGGATCGCGAGAAACGGAACAATAACGAGCGAGTTATGATTTAAACAAGTTATGTGTAATTAATTTTATAAAAATAATTTTTATAAACTGGATGAACAGTAAAAGTTACTGTTCATCAGAGGGTTTTTATTTTATAAACATAACGTTTTGATAAATTACTTTAATACGGAGACGTGGACGTAAGAAACGTACGAAACGGAGTCGAAACGATAAAGATATGAAGTTTTAAAACTCGCGCGCATTACTTATATTTTTATATAATCTTTTATAAAACAATTAATTTAATAATAAAATATCATTATTAAATCATATATTTTTACAAACGATGCATTTATAAACGAAAATAATATTTTCTTACGGACACAAGTACACACGCTTTTATTTAACAAAGTACGAGTTAATTATTGTTTTAACTTTTAATTAATTAATAAAAACTATTAGGTGGTGGTGTAGCTATGCAATATGTGATGTTTTATTTACATGAAATACATTATACTCATACGGCCTATAATTAAATTAGGTTGCTTTCAAATTGCCGAGGCGATTCACTCATTTGATTTAGATAATCAATCATTCACTTTCGGTGAGTTCATAGCCCCGCTTTTATACAATTATATTGTTTTGCAAACTTTGGGGTGAGAAACATGCATTGTTTTACATTTGGACGCAAGTACTCTTTTAAACATATTACGAGTTGGCCTAAGTAGCGGAAACCCCACAATTTCCACCTCATGATCTGTCAATTGCAAGTTAGCGGCGCGAATGTTATGAATAGATCTATTTGAGATTGACATCCCCGTTCGGGTGAGTAGCGTCATACAGTTTTCGGAGGTACGATACAAGACGTTATACATGTCGATCAAATTTGGATGTGCGGGGTTGATCATTACATGGGCACATTTAGTGCATAAATTGCCATACATATATTGTCGAGCTTCGGTGTCATGAACTTAGTGCACTCGTAATTACTTTTGAGATATTGTATGTGTTACATGTCTTACATTGGAAATCTTGTGGTCCTACTTTATACATTTACTAAACCTGTGAATTCACCAACTTTATGTTGACGTTTTAAAGCATGTTTTTCTCAGGTCAATAAGGTACGAGAAACAAGGATACATTGGTGGTCATCATTTTGGAGTCATTACTATAAAGATTTGGTTGCATTACATTTTGGGAATATTTGTTATGTCTTAAAATCTTTACTTTTCATGGATGAACTATTTAAGTTTCGGCTATTGTAACAAACAAGTTTATTTAATCCAATGTATCAATTTTAAATGACTCATATAGAGGTCGTTCTCTTATCTCGTGCTGTTGATCTATGAAGTAACATTCCCCAACCCATATTTCGCTGCGACCTATTTTGGGGGTGTTACATGGAGACTACAGAATAAAAACATGGAGACTATCAGATAAAAACAAAACTAAACACACTCCAAGACACATGATGTCAAAAATGAACATAAAATATAGATAAAAAGTCTAACTCAAATAGCCAGCATCCTCCCCCTTTTAACATCATTTACGAGATGAGAAGACAAACTTAGAATCCTTCAATGTTTTTATAAGTAACACTTTTTCTTACTCTGACCTGGGAGGAAGTATCATCCTTTCTGGCTGCGCAGGTGGACGAAGTCCGCGTTTGTCTCCAATTTTAACAGCATACAAAAAACATGATCAATTCTTATGATAAAAAAATACTTTCAAAATGAAAAAGCGCATACTTGATATGAGAAAGCTCACCTTTGTTTCCACCTTAGAAAAAATATCCTTTTTAGGTATTCTTGACACTCTTTCATGTGGTCCACCGGTTGACATGTGCACTCGTGCTTGAAGTTCCCATACGTAGCTCAGCTAGGAATCATAAACTTTGGAACTCGCTCATCGTCTGATTTCATAAAGCAAAAAAGATATATAATTACATAAGAGAAGTGACATATTAAAAAGAAACAAGGAGGTAAAATTAGTCATACGTATGGCCGGCATCATACGGAGTAGTGGTTTAGGATTTAGGGTTTAGGGTTTAGAGGGATTAGGTTTAAGGTTTAAGAGGTTACGGTTTAGGTTAGCGTTTAAGAGTTTACATGGTTTAGTTTAAGGTTTAGGGTTGTAGTTTATAAGGTTTAGGGTTTATGTTTAGTGTTTAAGGGTTTACGTGTTACAGTTTAATGGGTTTAAGTTTAGGGTTTAATGGGTTTTAGGGTGTGTTTGATGGTGAGGAACATCAAACATAGCACACTCTAGACAGAGATCTTGATAAGTAAAAATCAAAAAAAACCACCAAGATTGTGAATGATTAAGGGTGTTCGATGACGACGTGGGGCGGAGATTCGGGGACGGGTCCGACCCACAAGTGAAGGAAGAGCAGATGAGAAGAAACACAAGTTAAAAATTTCTCTCCTAACCATGGCATTATATCATCATTAAGTAATGTTTAGAATGTGTTCATTTTTTAGATCAAAAATTCAAAATGGGAAATTGTATGAATGATATGATGTCTGTGGCCGAATTATGGAACACAGGCAGCAGATGAGCAACGTAAGTAGTTTTTTATAACTATGTATCTATCATTGTAGTGAGGTTAAGACTTAAATCATTTTTATCTCTTGGAGATGCCTATCAAGCGCATATCAATTTACTTGCATGTCAATGTGGAAAACAAAGAAGGAGAGTGTGGGAGCGAGAGTCTAAAGGCGTCGGCCTAGATCCTTTTGGCATGGGCAAGTTTTTCTACAAATACTCTTTTTCGTTTCTTTTTTCTTGAAAACTATTTTGTAGTAAAGTTTGATAAAAATGCGGCAACTTGCAACAAGAGTTGTAAAACAAAACGACGAGTCATGAATGTAGAACTGATCTCAATCATTCGGCCCAAGCGTCAAGAAAACAAAAGGACCAACGATTTCAAAAAAGTACATCCTGATCGAGGAAAAATCAAGAACATCTCATTATTTTTACGTAAAATTAAAAAGATATCAGCAAGCAATTGCTAATTGTCATTACTCTTCCAATAAAAGTCATTCTCCGAACGACATACAACATTTTGTACTAGTTAAGAGTCATAATCTATACCGCAACAAATCAATCATTTTAATTACGGAATACAAAAAAAAAAGAGAAGTACTTTAGAATATCTCTGTAAAACATTGAAAATCATCTTTTTTTCATTTTACACGCAGTACAAAACAAAATAAAATCGCAATGAGTAAATCTTATTTCATGAACCCGTTCATTGACTTCAATAAATAATATATAAAAATGATGATATACTAGGCATGTACACAAAATAATATAACATACTGACATGACGTTACAAAAAAAAACAAGAAACCCCCCCCCGCCACTCAAATGTGCAACAAATACTATTCAAAGTTAATCATACAGACAGGAATTCAAAATAAATGAGCTAACACCATCATTGTCTTCTTTACACCTAATGTCCTATCACCTTTTTTACAGACTACTCAACTACTTAGACTCTGTTTTCAATATCCATTTCATTTCAACAAATAGTATTTATCCTCTAACACAGTATTATGAAGAAGGGTAATCATAACCAAAATAGTAACATACACCATAAGTATTAGTGTAAATCATGTTTACACTTGATTCGCATACATGATACTTAAGAGGAAGCTAGTAATTCACCTAGCTTAAAATGAGGGCATCCTGTCACGAACCAAGTTTATCTCCACATTAAATTGTCAGCAAACACGGAATTTAAAACCAAACAGACTCTAGTGAGGTAGAATTTTCGTTGGGAAACGTAAGAACTAAGGAAGATGGGTTAAACTAGAGGTAGTAAACCAAGGAACATTTGAGTGTTCTCTCATCACCACACCATCTCCTCATCAACGTCCATCTATCAGCTTGACACTTGGTAAGTACCTCTCGTAGCTTAAACGAATACACTTCATTATGCGCCATTCACGATTATAAGTATGGACACTCGAACCCATAAAACCAAGGCAGACGTCTAGCTTTGCTAGATCTAGGACACGCAGTCTTGTACGATAATTTACAAACAACGACAACAAGATTGGGAAGAAAGAAGAGAATGGTACAAACCATGCGCAAGATACAACTGTATTAACAACTCAGTTGTCAAACAGGCTATAGTGCAGTATGGCATGCAATGAAAAAACGAACATAGGTACATGACCGACTCGTTATAATGCAAACCACACATCACGCATAAAAGTACTAGATACAAGAACTAGAAATTTTTGTAAAAACCCTACGCATGCCTGACAAAATGGGTGGCCTCATAGGGGATTCAACTAGACATTAGGGTTACAAAAACCCTTATATCGTGACCATGACTCATAGCATGAACGTGATCCAGCAACCCAAAATGACCCACACCGACCTTGTTGTTTTGCTATAAGTGCGTCCCAGACGCTGTTAACAATGAATGACTCATGCTCGTTGGTCCATACCCATACCTCGTAAACCTTTGACATGAATAGTACATGATACATACCGCTAAGTCGTGAAAGGATACCACTGTATCATGGTTGTTGCACTGCGTTTCATTGCAAGGAAACGTGGCTATACAGCCACTGTGTACAGATCTGCTTCACAAATGCAATGAAGATTCTTCTATGTGCTTTGACCCTCATCAACCTCGTGATTAACCTATAATCTATACCTACACAAGAGTGTTGTGATGACCCCAACAATAAATAGCATAGGAGTTGTGATAAGACAGTGAAGAAGAAAGCCCCCCCCCCCCCCCCTGTGTGTTGTTGGTGGGTCCACCAACCCAGCCCAAAACGAGGGGCGCCCCCCAACCAACAGGGGGGGGGGGGGGGGGGGGGGGGGGGGGGGGGGGGGGGGGGGGGGAACCCCCCCCCCTCCCAAACATAGTTTTACAACCACATGTTGATGCGTCTGGCAGCAAAAGAGAAATAGAAAAAGAAGTAAACTATGTACCATATATATATATATATATATATATATATATATATATATATATATATATATATACATATAATAACCCATGTTGTGAACCTGGAAAGAAATCATTTAAGTGAGAGCGTAACACAGGATACAAAGGAAGACAGGACAAATACAGTAGCAGTCACCCCCCTGCTGGTTCGACAAGATCAGAAAAAGAAAAGGAAAAACAAGAAACCATATGGGTGCTATTATAATAAGGGTAACATGTGAAATTTATGCCCCGTTGCATGCAAATTAATGTGTATACTTTAGATTTAAAAGAGAGCGTGAACATGCATGTGGTAACGGACCTTCATATTCAAATACCAAAAAAAAAAAAAAAATGGGTTGGGCAAAACAATTTAACAGCTAAAATCGATTATATCGGATGATTAGAAAGATTTAATTAACATTTTTTTGATTTAGCAATGTGTGACAATGAAATCAAAGCTTTATTAGAGCGTAAATAACTTAACACAGTTATGAGAAACCGTATTTTTTAAAACAGTCTATTTATGTTTTAAACATATGGAAAGTTATGAGAATAGAAAGGATATAAAAATATAAAAGTTACATAGACTTATATATATTTGGAAAGGAGAAAGGATAAAAATATTTTTTTTTGATAAGAAACTTACACGAAGTTGAACAAACCGTGAATATATAAATCCGATAATACACAAATCTTGAGGTTATCACTATTATCAAATAACAAAACATATGAACTCACACAACTTACAATGTTGACACTTTAGCGTTTTTCTCAGGTGATCTATATTACGGAATATATGGAGTCTGCATCGGTATATTGGCATGTAGAGGTCTATCTCTCGTATCAAGTCCTCTTCACGCCATGAAGTCACAATCCCAAATCCAGTCTTCCGCTGCAGTGAAATTTGGGGGTGTGACAGATTGGTATCAGAGCTCTTGGTTATAGAGAACTAGGTTGCATTAGTAACTCTAGACTATAATTGGCTCTTAAGTACATTTCAGAATAGCATACGCACTATCTATTATTATTTACTTCCTAAGTTAACAACTGCTTGGCACGATATCGTTAAATAACTAAGTTACCACTTGTCCGTTATGGAAAACATGTTTCATTAGACTACACATTATCATTCACCATCTTGGAGAAACATATCCTATTGATTACGCATTTGTATCCTCCTAGTGCAAGGAAACTACCCTGACTCTCACCAAATAATTAACCCTATAACCAATATCACACTATGAAGAATCACTTACACAATATTATAGATTTTATCAGTAATTTCATCTTTACTATCTCATTTTATGAGAGTTACTTACATGAACACATCGGGATACCCTGCTAATCATCTGCTCATTACTTCACCACACAAGGACTCTTTGTAGCAACCGTTGTAAAATACCTATATTGCTATCTATTATGTCGGTATACCCTTAAAAGTATTTCAAAGTATATAAAAATCTACCAAAAAGCATGCGCCGCTTGAGTACACCAATAATTGACGAATGTCGCATCATTTGGGAACATGAACAACAAATTCATTAAAACACGCTCGGTAAAAGTAAGAGACAATAGCCGCAAATAACAGTCAAGACTACAAAAGAGAAACAAGTAACATGAAGGTTTGCGTCAGATCTTGAACCAAGAATAAAATGAACTCTACGGATATGCATCTATTGTCCAAAAACCCTACCACACTTTCCGGTCACTGGCTTAGGTCTTAAAATAAGGATACGACTAATAATTACGAATAACCTTCCCAAAAAGAACAAGAAACATACCAATGCTTAAATCCAACACTCTTAGACATATCCTCTAGACATAGTATGCATAACCATTCGAAACATGCAATACACCTTATCTCAAAAATAGATGGCACTCATAAGTAATCTCTACCCAAATATGGAATATAAGAAGAAGAAACCCCATTTTGTCGTATGCAGGGCGTATTCGAGAAATGTCTCAATCACTTTCCAGCAACGTACCTGACAACTCCCCGGAACAGGAAGCCACCACGGGACATTCCATTCCAAGAAGACTTGACTCGCCAACCTCTCAGGCAACCCAATTACCTGAACTAGAACTAACCTTGACCCCTACTACAGGGCGTGAACCCTCCCAAGAAATAAATAACCTCAGTGTTCCTGCACTAATATCACAAGCGCCCGGGCCATCTCGAAAGAGAAGTAGATCACCATCATCGCCATTCTTCCCAGATGCCATTACCTTCTCTGACGGTAAACCAGCATCCGAGACATCAGAACTCAACCCAGAAGATGTGACGGCCAGACTAGAGGACCTGGAAGTAGAAATTGACACTCTTCATGCAGACACCGAAGACAAAGAGCTTCTGATCTCCGAATTGCAGGATTCTCTCGCAGCTGCCGAGAATGAGATCGCAATGTTGCAGATAAGGGTAGCTGATGCCGAGGACAGACGCGCTGAGGATCATGATCAGATTCAGAAAATTTTAGCCCGCCTAGGCCTATAAGCAAAACAGCCAGACTCGCTATAACAATGTATCCCGGCTTGCTAAGAAACATCTAGGCAGAGAAATTAATAAAGACTTGTACCTTACTTTCATGAAATAATAAATTCTGCCCTAAAAAGTTTCTGAGTACATTATATTTGATAAAGTTTGGAATCAAATGACAAACATCTTAATTCACCAATGAAATGACACTATCGAAAATATTGCTAAGTGCAAAACAAGTATACCCATTGCCCAACAGATGGAGAATACAAGCACGTGCTCAGTAAACGGAGGTAGGGAAACTATTTCCAATGAACACTATGAAATTTGATGGATCATTTCGAAAGACCCACACATTATGCTTCAAACAGTAACCCTCACCAGATTCAATTCTTTCTTGCACTATTCGACATTTTGTCAGTCCAAAATTCTTTTCATTCACAATCAATGAGCGCCTTTTCAATGAAAATAGAAATACAGAATGCGTTTAAAGGCTTACCAGGTAATAACCTCGAATCATACCAAGATGCGAGGTGGGGTACATAGCAATATATGATTATAACGGGAAGGGTGAAACAATAAAATACACAACCCGAAAACCTATTCAATCAGATCTATAATATTTTTGTTCATAATACAACAAAATGCAAAATATAGGAAATACAACAAAGATGTAAAAGGCTAAAACGACGGATACATCACCGCGTAAAAAGAAACACATTGGGTAGACCAGTAAAATAAGCGATGTGATGATTATGATCATAACGGGAGTGAAAATCTCGATTGGGAATCCCATGAGGATTGGTAATCGGCAGTTTCGAGGAAGAGGATGAGAAACGTGAAACCGTGAAGTGGGTGATAAATTAAGATGAGGAGTGAGTAAAGTGAAACTTGAAAGATATAGGAAAAAGGGGGCGGCGTAGTGGGTAGGAGTTGTGAGGAATATCGATTTAAAAAATTTATGATGGACGTAGTCGTATCTAGCAAGAGCGATTGCAACCAAACCCTAAACTCTCAACAAAAGTAATTATTCAAAATAACTTATATGCTGAGATAATGATTTTACGAACACATAGATAATACACGCCAACATATGAAGCGATATAAACGTAGTAAGATAAACACATAAGATGAACATAAACTTTCAGAGGACCACATAGAGGTCTATCTCTCGTATCAAGTCCTCTTCACGTCATGAAGTCATAATCCTAAATCCAGTCTTCCACTGCAGTGAATTTGGGGGTGTGACAAATAAACACATACCTTGGATCAATTATTTATAACATGGATCGAATTAGGTGCTTGATGAATTAGGGTTAATCGATTTGATAATGTGTTAATCAAATTTAGTGTTTTGATGATAAGTGAAACATCAACGTTTAGATTTGTTTTGTGAATTTGGTATGGAATAGACATGATCTGAGCAGTGGTGTTGATTCATGATTCAATATTGATATGATCTCTTGATTTTGTTGGTTTTTTTTGTGTGTTTCACGCTTTGTTAACTGAGGAATGTGTGAAAAACGAGTTTTACCAAAAAAAAATTAAAAATAGTAATGACATGGCAACCAAGATAACGTGGCATTATGACGTGGCATTAAATGGTCAAATGCCTCTTGTTATATATAATGTATATATATACATATATAT
>BQNB010019352.1:13429-66958 GCA_026074375.1 Tanacetum coccineum | reverse complement strand
GGAACAAACCCTTTACAAGCTAAAGGTTAAGATCTATTCAGTAAATGATCCAACACCAATAGTTTATAAAGTGGCAAAGTAATAGTTTGTAAAAGACACGAAGTAGTTCATAAGATGACAACGACATAGTTCATTAATTGACAGCGGAATAGTTTATAAACGACAACGACATAGTTCATGAGGTGACAACGAAATGGTTTGTAAGATGACTACAAAGTAGTTTGTAATGGGTTAGCAAAAGAGTTTATAAACGATCGTAAAATAAGTTATAAGATGAAAACGAATTAGTTTATCAGATGATAGCTAGATAAGTTATGAGGTAATAGTAGTATAATTATAAGATGTTGACAAAGTGGTTTGTAGGATGATATCGAAATAGTTTATAAGGTGTTAGCGAAACGGTTTATAAAATTATGACAAAAGAGCTTATAAACGACGATGAAATAGGTTAAAAGATGAAAAACGATTTAGTTTGTTAAAAATGATTGCAAAAATGGTTTATGAGATGATAGTAGAATAATTTATGAGATAATGGCAAAATGGTTTATAGGACGACAGTAAGGTGATTAATAAGCTGTTTATCAAAACGGTTCTTAGACTTGCGAAAAGTAGTTTATAAAAGACAGTATTTCTGTTTATAAGATGACGCTAGTGTGGTTCATACGACAGCATCCAAATAGTTTATAATAGTAAAACGGTTTATAAAATAATGGCAAAAGAGTTTATGAACGATGACAAAATAGGTTAAAAGATAAAGACAAGTTAGTTTGTAAAGTGACTGTGAAAGTAGTTATGAGATGGCACTAGAACAGTTTACAAAACTTCGGTGAAACAATTTATGTTAATGAAGTAGTTTATAAGATTCCCACCAAAAATGGTTTATAGGATGATAGGAAAAGGGTTTATATAAAATACTAACGGAATGGTTTATAAGATAATAGCAAAATGGTTTGGAAGGCGCTAGTGGAACGTCTTGTATTAATGATAGCAAAATGGTTTATAGGGTGGCGTCGTAACAGTTTATAAGATGGTAACAAAATGCTTTTATAGAATGGTAATAAAATGGATAATACGCTGTCAGCAAAATGGTTAGTAGACTAATGGTAAAATAGTTTTTAAAATGTCTATAAAATATTTTATGAGGTGACGCTGGAATAGTTTATAAATGATAGTGAAATGGTTTATAAGGTGTTGAAATAAACAAGAAGCTACCAGCTAAACGGTTTGTATGCTGGCGGTAAAATAGCTTATAACGAGACAACTACTATGTTTATAAGACGACACTAAAATATCCAATTAGTTTATAACGGCGCTAAAATAGTTCATAGGATAACATCCAATTGGTACATCCAATTGAGTTTATAACGTAATGCAGGTTTGTAAAATAATAGTAAAATTGGTTGTAAGACGGTAATAGATTTGAGGAGTACCTTACATAAATTATTAGAGAATGGGAGTGTAATTAACAAAATCATCGTGACACAAAATGCACAGATGGTTTAAAAATATCCACACAATACACGAAATTCACAAGGAAGTACTAGTGCAATACTCTTATGGTTACGGTTTAAGTCTACTTAGGTTCTACTAGGTACGATAGGAAATCTCCTTTTTAAGTAGTCAACATATCTCTGACGACTTAGAGTTCTTGCGAGCTTTTACTTTTCAACTACGTTTCGCACGGTTCAGATTTGGACAATCACTCTTGTAATGTCCTGATTTTCCACTCATAATAGGTATTTCAGGTTTCTAATTTGCCACTGTGGCCTCTATGTTGTTATCGAAACAGGTGTCCTACAATCTCTACTATTTGGCAACTTCTTTTATTAGTTATTGCACTCCACAGTGCATGGCCTAGTGTGGTGCAACTTATGTTTGTTGTAGTTGGGTAAAGTCATAGACCACTATAAGCAAGTTGTTGGCGGAAATATCTCAACGGTTATAATTAATTAATGAAAATCTGTTATGTTCATCAACAGTAGTAACGGTAACAAGCAGCTCAAACTTTTGCCTGGCAGCACTAACTTTATGCCTGGCAGCACCAACTTTGTCTGGCAGTTGGTATGTGCTTAAATACACTTACATTTTCCTTAATAAAACGAGCTTAAATACCAAAAAATGGACATAAAATGCCAAATATATGCTTGTTTTGTATTATTGAATGTGTATGTAACAGATATACACAAAAAGACAAAAAACAAAGCCAAACGGACAAAACCGAGCATGAGAATGAAAAGAGAGTGAAAAACCGAAGCCGAAGGCGTATGAATCTTAGTGGGCCAACATAGCCAAAAAATTAATGGGCCAAGACCAGCCCAAATTATGAAGAAAATCAGCCCAAGAAAGAAGCCCAAATAAGGACTTAACGACTGTTAGTCTCAACACCAGAAACATATCACATCGTTAGTCCTCAAGCCATGACATCGTTAGTCCCTACACTAACCCCCATTACCAGCTTTCTCCTTCATTTGAAATATAATAAAATATTATCCAAAAATGACGCATTAAATGGTCAAAGTCAAAGCAATAAAGATGCAGTTTAATGTTGATTGACCAAGATTATAGTTTCCATATGCAGTTACAAAAATAAGAGGAAAGAATCAAAGTCAAGGCATGGTTTTAATGATGATTTGTCCATCATTGGAAGCTTTCCATATGCAAATATGGAATGATTAGAAGAATTGAAGACCTTGACTAATTTACCTCACAACATTTCCCTATAAATAGGAGATGGAATTCACACAAAAAAGTATGTAGTTTTTAGGACAGCTTTTGGCTTATTTACAGTTTATTTAATGTTTTCTGTCTTTTAAAGTATTGTCATTTTCTTTCCAAGCATTGTGTTCTCAAGGATTATTCAAATAAAAGATACATGAGTTGTTTATTTGATGATTGTGATGAATCGAAAATTATTTTGGCTTCTGAAGATTGGTTTGTTTGATGGTTCGGTGAAGTGCTCTTTCAGTCTAGAGTCTCCTGGTGATTGCAGCTTAAAAAACGCAGGGTACCTCATAATTTTCTCTATATAGATATTTCGTGTCTCATATTTACTATGTGTCTTTCAATATATTCAAGCAGTAGGTCCTTTTCTTTTGTTTGGGTTAGTATCGCATCTCCAGCCTTTCATTATTCCTTTCTTTTCGTTTTAGATAACAAATGAAAACAAATGAGATAGCGACATATTAGTGAATTTTGTCATTTCCCAATTTTTGAATTAATTTAGATCACTTAAGTAGTCGTAGGGTTAAAGGCTATTTTCACGGCTTTGCTCGTTGATGTATTTGCTATTTGGTTCGGATTTAGTTTATGGCGTTATAGATCGGGATTTGGATTAGTTTGGTTTTATTTCATGCTATGGACTATGTGTTCATATCGCGTTTGTATCCGCGTCTTACCAAGCTGATTCCCGGTTTCATCTTTTCCTTATCTCTTTATTTCATTTATGTTTACGCTTTTATTGCCATTTTTAGTTTAAATAATATTGTTATCCCTTTGCTTGTTTCCCGTAGCGTAGTATGCTTATTATTTTTAGCCTAGTTATGATAATTAACGAGTAGTTTATTAGTATGTTTGTCGAGTAAGATGTGCTTAGTGAACTAAGTGTGAAATAATAAAAAGTGACTAATGTTTAATATTTTGTGAAAATTTATTTATATTAAAGTTTTGTTTAGTAGAACGGGTACAATTCGCAAGATTAAATAGGCTTAAATTTAGCAATTAATTTCTCATTAAAAAGTCGTTTTCGTTATTAAGTCCACACTTAGAATCTAAACATTATTACACTTGACAAGCATATTTCTTTAGATATATTTGAACCGTTTTGTTTGTTTTTATTAGCTGCCCTCTTTTAGAGTTATTAAATTATAAGTATTCCTATTATAATAAATCTAGTATTGAGTTGTTATTTTTCTTTAAAGTAGTATAAAAACCAAATCAAAACTTAAACCATTCAAAATCCCGATCATAAACGATAACCCGACTTTCAATTCAAGCCTCGTCAAGGAAACGACCCGGGAGGTTTTTGAAGTTGTTTTGGTTAAGAGCGATTTTCTTTAAACCCTTTCGGAATACTTACTCTTTATATTATTATTGATAAATCCTTATATATATATATTATATATACGTATTTGGACGAGTCAATTACTCCCTATTGGAAGTAATTAAGAATGGTAACAAAGTGCTAAAGAGAACTGTTGGAACAGTCGAACAGGAATATGAACCCACCACTGCAGAAGAAAAGCAGGATAGAAGGAATGAGATGAAAGCAAGAGCAACTCTGTTGATGGCACTGCCAAACAAGGACCAACTGAAGTTCCACTCATATCAAGATGCAAAATTGCTCATGGAAGCAATAGAGAAGAGATATGAAGGAAATAAGGAATCCAAGAAAGTTCAAATGACACTTCTTAAGCAACAGTATGAGAAATTTGTAGCATTATGTTCAGAAACAATGGATCAAACCTTTGATAGGTTACAAAAACTTATCAGTCAGTTAGAGATCCAAAGAGAAGTGATTAACCAAGAAGATATAAACTTAAAGCTGTTGAGAAGTCTTCCATCTGAATGCAAGACTCATGCCTTAATCTGGAGGAACAAGGTAGAAATAGAAACCATCAGCCTGGATGACCTGTATAACAACTTGAAGATTTATGAACAGAAAATTACAGGATCAGCAATCACAAGTCAAAATCCACAAAATGTGGCTTTTGTATCCAACAGTACTAACAACACCAACAACACAAATAATGCAGATAATACTGCTTATGAAGTTAGTACTGCTCATACTCAAGGTAATGGTGTTAACACTACATCTCTAGATAATCTTTGTGATGCTGTGATCTGTGCTTTCCTTGCAAGTCAACCCAACTCTCCTCAACTTGCTCAAGAAGATCTAGAACAACTTCATATTGATGATCTGGAAGAAATGGATCTACAATAGGAGATGGCCATGTTGACAATCAGAGCTAGAAGGTTTATCAAGAGAACAGGCAGGAAGCTGGTCATAAATGGTTAAAGAGTTAGATTTGACAAGTCAAAAGTGGAATGCTACAATTGTCATAAACATAGACACTTTGCAAGAGAATGTAGGTTTCTAAGGAATCAGGAGAACAAGGGAAGAGAGAATAATACAAGAACTATCACAGTGGAGACTCCTACTCAGAATGCCTTGATAGCTCAAGATGGAATTGGAGGATATGATTGGAGCTACCAAGCTGAAGAAGAGCAACCTACAAACTATGCATTGATGGCATTTACATCTTCAGGAAGTTCTTCTAGTTCAGATTCTGAGGTAGATTCTTGTTCTAAAACATGTGTAAAAGCTTATGCTACTCTTAAAGAACAATATGATAGTTTGTCTTCTGATTACAAAAAGTCTCAATTTAATTTAGTATCTTATAAAGCAGGTTTAGAATCAGTAGAAGCTAGATTAGCTCACTATAAGAAAAATGAGGCTGTGTTTGAAGAGAGCATAAATGTTTTAAAACTTGAAGTTAGACTAAGAGATAATGCCTTAGATGAATACAAAATGAAATTGGATAAAGCAGAAAAAGAAAGAGATCAGTTAAAACAAACATTAGAGAAGTTTCAAAATTCATCCAAGTCTTTAAATGATTTACTGGAAAGTCAAGTAATTGACAAGTTTAAAACAGGACTAGGATATAATGCAGCTACTGCAGCTTCTCCTGCAGTAGAAAGTTTTGTGAATTTATCTGATAAGTCTGGATCAGATAAGGGATATCATTCAGTTCCCCCACCTCTAACAGGGAATTTCATACCTCGCAAACCTGATCTAACATTTATAGATGAAATAGTTGAAAGTGAGAATATGGATGTTACTACTGTTGTTACACCTAGTAATGATAAGACAGTTGAAAATAAGGGTGTTTCCAACACAGTTGAATCTAATGCTGTTAGGATGAACAACTCTAGTGCTCCAATCATTGAGGATTGGAACTCTGATGATGAAAGTGAGATAGATTATACTGTTAGACCTAGCACTGAAAAGATAAAATCTATTAAGACTGTTAGGGAAACAGATGCACCTAAACAAAACAAACACCATCCTAGAGGGAACCAAAGAAACTGGAACAATCTTATGTCCCAAAGGCTAGGAAGTGACTTTAAAATGATTAATAAAGCTTGTTATGTTTGTAGTAGTTTTGAGCATCTTCATTATGTGTGTGATAAAAAGGTTGTAAGGCCAGTGTGGAACAACTTAAGAAGGGTGAATCACAAGAATTTTTCTACTAAAATGACTCACCCTCTCCCCAAAAGAAGTTTTGTTCCACAAGCACTATTAACTAGGACAAACAAAATTAATACTGCTAGTGCAAGTATTAATACTGTTAACAGACCTATTAACACTGCTGCCTCAACTCTAATTGTGAACCATCCTAGACCAAAATCAAATGCTTTCAAAAGAGGATATTCACAAAGTTCAAGGCCTTTTAACAGATATTATGCAAACAAGAACAGTATTATCAACACAAATGTTAATACTGCCAGGGTAAAAAAATACTACTACTAAGGATAAAGTAGTAGTAAGTGAAAATAAGGGAAAAAGGGGCTAATGCTGTTAGGGCCTCAGCATGCTGGGTTTGGAAAGCCAAAAACAGTAGTGCGTCAACTACATTCAAGAAATATTCTTACATTGATGCACGAGGCAGATCCAAGTCTATAATGGCTTGGATCCCTAAAAGAGTCTAATTTTCTTATTATATGTGCAGGGAAACCCACAACAGAAGGAGTATAAGGAAAAAGCAGTTATTGATAGTGGTTGTTCCAGGCACATGACAGGAAACAAGTGTTATCTTGATGAATAAGAAGACTATGATGGTGGATTTGTTTCTTTTGGTGATGGTAAAGGCAAAATTTATAGAAAAGGCAAAATCAAAACAGGATCATTGGATTTTGATGATGTGTACTTTTGTAAGGATCTTAAGTATAACCTGTTCAGTATGTCACAAATCTGTGACAAAAAGAACAATGTTCTTTTTACTGACACTGAGTGTCTTGTCTTATCTTCTGACTTTAAGCTACTTGATGAAAGTCAAGTATTGCTGAGAGTTCCAAGAAAGGACAACATTTACAGTGTTGACCTAAAGAGTGTTGTTCCCACTGGAGGTTTAACTTGTCTCATTGCTAAGGCCACAATTGATGAATCCAATACATGGCACAGGAGGCTTGGGCACATTAATTTTAAAACAATGAATAAACTTGTGAAGGGAAACCTTGTAAAAGGTTTACCTTCAAAGATTTTTGAAAATGATCATTCTTGTGTTGCCTGTCAGAAAGGAAAGCAACACAAAGCCTCCTATAAGACCAAGCTTGTGAACTCAATCAGCAAACCCTTACATATGCTTCATATGGACTTATTTGGTCCTACAAATGTTAAGAGTTTAATGAAAAAGTCTTATTGCCTAGTTGTCACTGATGACTTTAGTAGATTTTCTTGGGTATTCTTTTTGGCCACTAAGGATGAGACTAGTGGGATTCTAAAGACCTTCATAACAGAAATAGAAAATCAACTAGATCATAAAGTAAAAGTTATCAGGAGTGACAATGGAACTGAGTTTAAGAATAGTATAATGAACCAGTTTTGTGAAATGAAGGGGATTAAGAGGGAATTCAGTGTAACACCCCCAAATTGGGTCGCAGCGGAATATGGGTTGGGGGTGGTACTTCATAGATCAATAACACAAGATAATATAAGAACGACCATTAAAAGTCATTTAAAACTGATACATTAGGTTTAGCAAAGTGTTGTTACAAAAGCCCGAAGCTTTACATGTTCATTGTTCAAAATACAAGATTTAAGTTCATAACAATTAACCCAAAATGTAATGCAACCAAATCTTCATGCATATGATATCCAAAATATAAGACCACCAATGTATCCCTTGCACCTCGTGCTTATTGATCTCGTGAAAAACATTGCTTAAAACATCAACATATTGTTGAGTGAATTCATAGGTTTATAAAATGTATAATGTAGGACCGCAAGATTTCCCCATGATAATGCAACAGATGCAAACATCATAAAATGTAATTACGTTTCCCTAAGCTCATGACACTGAAGCTCGACATGTATGAAATGCAATATAAATTGCCAACATTGCCCGTGTTGATGTTCTAACCCGCAACATCCTACGTTTGACATGGTATATGTTCGTTTGTCCAGTGATAGCTAAACCTATCATTCGCGCTCACAATCCTAGTAATTGACAGTTCATGATAATGGGCTCAGATGGGTTATCGCTACTTAGGCAAACACGTAATTGTAATGTAAAATGTCCACTTGCGTCCAATTGTAAAACATGCATATGTTTCTCACCCCAAAACTTGTAATTCATTAAAATGTAAAACGTGGGGCTATGAACTCACCTTGAGTTAATGATAATCCAAATACAACAAAAAATGCATCACGGAAATGACGGAATGCAACCTAATTAAACGTAGATCGTATACAATTCTATAATTAACTAATGCCATATACAATTCTATATAGCTACATCACCATCTAATCGTGTTTGTGAAACTATATTTATAAAGTTAAAATGTTTATAAATATCTCAATAGCAAAACGACGCGATTTCTTCGTTTTAAGCCCATTTCTTACGTTTCTTATGTCCACGCTTTCGTATTTAGACGAGTTATCAAAATATTACATTTTCATATTTTTTTCCTACTGGTGAACAGTACTTTTACTGTTCATAACAGTTTATAAAATTATTTTTATAGATTTAGTTATCGTAAAACCCGTAAATGTCGTATTTTATTCGTTATAGCTCCGTTTTTAGCGATTCTTTCGGGCAAGTCTTTGTTATGAAAAGTTCTATCATATTAATGGTGTTTTCAAAATGTTCATGTCTGATATGAACAGTAAATTTTATAAAAATAGTTTTATAAAAGTATTTTTATACATTTAAGTATATAAACTCGCGTAATTCATAACTCCTTCGTTATTAATTGAAAAATTACGATTCTTATTGTATTGGAATCCTAAAAATATGTGTGATCTGAGAAAAATAACCAACCTTACATATCAGAAGTATTTTATAACTTGTTTTTATAAAATTTCTTTTATAACACGTTTAATTAACGTATAACTTGTAAACTACGTATCTTCCTCGTTATTAATCCGTTTTTCGAGTTTCTTACCTTTTTGGAATCGTCATGAGACGTACTATTTTATAAAAATGTTAAACCCACTATTTGGAATTCGATTTATAAAAGCCCTTTTATAATACTTATATATATTCATTTTTATAACTTGTTTTATATATACTTTTCAACTTGATAAAATACCACAAGTCTTTCACAAGTATTTATACCATATGTCTTACATATTATTATGTCCATTAGTCCATATTTTGTCCAAGTGTCCAAGTTAAGAAGTCCTTAACAACACTTATAAAATCATAAACTCATTAAGTAACTTTTAGTTAACTAGTTTATCCATATACTTTTTATACTTAAACCAACATTGTGCAATACTTATGATCCCATTATAACATGATATTACCAACCACATAACATATGTAAAAGTTCATAAAACAATGATCACAAATAAAAATCCATTTTACATGTTCAAAAGTATCCTAAATGGTGATTTTGCTACATAGAACTTATATATACATAAAATGATAAATGTAAAAACATAAAGAGTTTTAGATGACCTTAATGTGATGTGTGGTGATGAACAACAAAAACTAAACCCTTGTTTAGCAACCAAACCCTAACTTGCAAGTCTTGAAAACCCTAAAAAACCAATGAAACCCTAATCTTGCTTCTTGCTTAATTAACCCTTGTAAACCTTAAACCAAACCTTAAAATCACCTTAGGTTATCTTAGATATCATGTAGGAATGTGTGTAAGTGATTTAAATGAGTTTGATATGGATTTTTTTATGAGTTTGGTGTTTGGCCGTGGGTTAGAGGGCAAAACGGGAGAGGATTTTTGTGTTTTACACTTAAGGAAATGAGTTGTGTGTGTATTCCTTCTGGTATAAGTCCTTATATGTAAAATAAGCTAGTAAAAGATGCATGTAAGAAGTCCAAGACAAGAGGAGTGATTTAGGGAAGTCTTATGGTCAAGGTATGGTGAAGTCCTTGTAAAAGTATTAAGGATTTATTAGTTGGTGAATGTACAATGCAAGTTGGAAGAAAATTATATATTTCTTTGATTTTTTGGTATCAAATCCGGTTATAGATGTATATGTATGATATATTTTTGTAAATTTTGGGTATTGGGTATAATCGTGGGTATTTGTAGAAGCGTAGAAAAGTTTTGGTGGTTTCGGGAATGCCTAAACGTATTTTATCGTGAAACGTAAACACTTTACGCAACCAATAAAAATAAAATGAACAAAGTTAATAATTATCCTCAAAATAATTACTTAACACTTGCTTGATGTAAACATTTAATTGTTTGATGCCCGTTTACATTGAACGATAATTTTTAGCTTACGCGATTTAACTTAACGATTACGATTTAAAAGCAAACGCGTACAATACTAAAAATACATAGTGAATTTATTGACGTCGTAAATGACCCTAAAACACGGGGTGTTATAGTCTTCCCCCGTTAAGTGAGCCTTGTCCTCAAGGCTTAAGATGCGGCACTTGACGACGGTGCGGTCTTTGTGAAGAGGTGTGGATATTTCTTCCAGAATTGGTCTTCACGTTCCCATGTGAACTCAGGACCTCTCCAGGAGTTCTATTGAACCTTGATTATTGGAATCCGGCTTTGCTTCAACCGTTTAACTTCACGATCCATGATTTATACTGGTTCCTCAACGAATTGAAGCTTGTCATCAAAGTGAAGTCCATCCAACGGAACGGCTAAAGGTTCGTCGGCATAGCACTTCTTCAAGTTGGATACATGGAACGTATTGTGAACCCTGCTCAGCTCTTGCGGAAGCTCAAGCTTGTATGCAACGGATCCAACCTTTTCCAACACCTTGAATGGTCCAACGTACCTAGGGTTCAACTTCCCCCGTTTGCCAAAACGTACGACCCCTTTCCAAGGAGAAACTTTAAGCATAACTTTATCCCCAACTTGGAATTCCATCGGCTTATGCTTTAAATCGGCGTAACTCATTTGCCTATCACATGCGACTTTCATCCTTTGCTTGATCTGGATGATCTTCTCGGTTGTTTCTTGAACTAATTACGGACCAGTGAGTTGCACTTGTCCAACCTCGGCCCAACACACAGGTGAACGACACTTTCGACCATAAAGTGCTTCAAATGGTGCAGCCTTGATGCTAGCGTGATAACTATTGTTATATGAGAACTCGACTAATGGCAAATGGTTAACCCAACCCTTTCCAAAGTCGATCGCACAAGCACGCAACATATCCTCGAGGGTTTGAATAGTCCTCTTGCTTTGTCCGTCAGTTTACGGATGATATGCAATACTCATGTCCAGGTTAGTACCCAAAGCTTTCTAAAGTGACCTCCAAAAATTTGATGCGAATCTAAGGTCACGATCACAAATAATTGAGACAGGGATTCCATGCCTCGTGACCACTTCCTTTAGGTACAATCTTGCCAATTTCTCTAGAGGACCAGTTTCCCTCATCGGTACAAAGATTACGGATTTAGTGAGTCGGTCGACAATCACCCAAATGGTGTCGTAGCCTTGTGATGACTTATGAAGCTTCGTGACAAAATCCATAGTGATGTTGTCCCACTTCCATTAAGGTATATCGGGTTGTACCAACAATCCTAATGGCCTTTGATGTTCTACCTTGACCTTGGCACACGTCAGACATTTACTAACATAGGTGGCGATGTTGGCTTTCATATTAGGCCACGAATATAGCTTCTTCATGTCTTGATACATCTTGTCAGAACCGGGATGAATAGAGTATTTTGACTTGTGGGACTCGTGCATGATCACAGTCCTCAAATCGCCATAACATGGTAACCAACTCCTGCCATTGAAGCATAGAGTTCCATCCGCACGGGGTTCCAACTTTTCCGTTCTAAATTTCTCCGGATCCTTAGAATTTTCAAGCAGCATACCTCCAACATCTTCGTTCTTGATGTTCTCTGGTTTCCGTGCTTCAATCTGAGCATCCAAAATTTGTTTGGGAAGATCCAAGCCAATAGTCATTACTAAGGCTCGAACTTTTAACGGTTTACTCCGCTTCTTCCTGCTCAAGGCATCAACAACAACATTCGCTTTCCCCAGGTGGTAACGGATCTCACAATCGTAATCACTGAGCAGTTCTAACCAACAATGCTGCCTCATATTCAGCTACTTTTGATTAAGAATCTGTTGTAGACTCTTGTGATCCGTGAACACCGTACACTTGGTTTCGTATAAATAGTGTCTCTAGAGTTTCAGAGAAAACACTACTGCTCCAAGTTCCAAATCATGAGTCGTATAGTTCTTCTCATGAATTTTCAGTTGGCGTAATGCATAAGCAATCACCTTCTCTCTTTGCATCAACATAACGCCCAAACCTTTGATCGAAGCATCGCAGTATACGATAAAATCTTCGCTTCCTTCAGGTAAAGCCAGAATTGGTGCACTACACAACTTCTGCTTCAACAGTTGGAACAATGTTTCTTGTTTTTCACCCCACTCAAACTTGACCTTCTTCTGAGTGAGCTTGGTAATTGGTTTAGCAATCTTCAAAAATCCTTCGATGAATCTTTGATAATACCTAACAAGACCTAAAATTTGATGAAT
The DNA here is from genome assembly GCA_026074375.1 of Tanacetum coccineum. Classification (NCBI taxonomy): domain Eukaryota; kingdom Viridiplantae; phylum Streptophyta; class Magnoliopsida; order Asterales; family Asteraceae; genus Tanacetum; species Tanacetum coccineum. The sequence goes on along the minus strand of BQNB010019352.1, from coordinate 54,253 downwards.
CTCCGTTGGTGACTTAGGAGATGCCCAATCTTTAATGGATTCGATCTTGGCAGGGTCCACGTGAATACCCTGGCTGTCAATCACATGACTGAGGAACTGTAACTTAGGAATCCAAAACTCACACTTGGAAAATTTGGCATACAACTCCTCTTTTTTAAGCAACTCTAAGATTAACTTAAGGTTCTCTTCATGTTCTTGCTTGTTCTTCGAATATATCAGAATATCGTCAATAAAGACAATTACGAATTTATCCAGATATGGTTTGCACACTCGATTCATAAGGTCCGTGAATACGGTAGGTGCGTTTGTCAAACCAAATGGCATAACTTGAAATTCATAATGGCCGTAACGAGTTCTGTCTCTGAAAGCAGGTTTCGGAATGTCTTTTCTTGAACCCTCAGTGGTGTTAACCCGACCTTAGGTCGATCTTTGAGTTGACACACGTCCTTGAAGCTGATCAATAAATTATCATTCTAGGTGCGGATAAAAGGTTCCTTCACCGTCAGTTTATTCAATTCCTGATAATCAATGCACATTCAAAACGATCCGTCCTTCTTCTTGACAAACAAGACCGGAGCTCCCCAGGGTAAAGAACTGGGTCTTATAAAGCCTTTGTCAGATAGTTCTTTCAGTTGCTCCGCTCAACTCTTCATTTCAGAAGGTGCCAATCGATAAGGTGCCCGGGCTACGGGTGCAGCACCAGGTATCAAATCGATTTGAAATTCCACTTGTCGAGTCGGAGGAAGACCCGACAAAGTCCTCAGGGAATACATCAGGAAAATCCTGGACGATTGGTACGTCCTCAAGTCGCTTCTTCTCCGACTTGTCTTTCGTCTCCTTTGTATTAAAGTTTGCCAAAAAGACTGGACATCCTTTTAGCATGTATTCTTGTGTTTTGGTGTACGAGATAATGTGCAGAAGAGCCTCCTGTCCCCGGTTGCTTCCGTCATGGTGAACGATTAGAGTTTCATTTCCCCATGGGATACGAACGATTTTCTTGGCACACACAATGATTGCTTGGTACTTTTGCAACCAATCCATACCAATTATAGCGTCGAAACTACCAAGTTCTATGGGCATTAAGTCTATGTTGAATGGGTGGTTCAGGATATTTAATGTACAACCCCTAAAGATAGTGTTCAACCCAATTATTCTCCCGTCGGCTAGTTCAACATCATAATAGTGATCTAATGCAGTTGGTGTGATATCAATTTGGGAGAAAAATGTAGTAGACACAAAACTCCTATCGGCACCAGTATCAAATAAGATAGAAGCGTAGCGGTTGTTTAGAAGGAACGTACCCGTCATGACGTTGGAGTATGGGTTTGTCCCCGCATGCCCTACCGCATACACTTTGGCTAGAGCATTGCCACCTCCAACTTGGTTACCATGGTTGTTGTTGTTTTTCAGCTTTGGACATTCCCTCTTAAAATTTCCCTGAACTCCACACTCATAGCAAGTAGGCTTCTGACCCGACCCAGTGCCCTTCTAGTTGTTAGCATTATTGGCATTTGCCGTACTCCTACAGTCACGGAAAAAATGAACAACTTTGTTGCATTTGTGGCATTTAGGAGCACATGGACCATCGTGGTGATAGTTGCATTTTGAGCATAGGGGTTTAGATCCTCCATATTGTTTCTTTTCACCATTCCCTGCAGTATAAGCCATGCCAGTGTTCTGCCTCTTGTTCTGTTGTTGTTGTTGTTGTTGGTTCTGAGTGTTCCTTGAGGTGTCCTCAAACTTCCTTTTACTCTCTGTCTGGCGTTCAGCAAAAGTGCGGATTTTCTTATCCATTAGCTCGGTTGCGATTTCAACTGCATCTTGCATTGTCTTTGGTTTAGACGCCACTACACTCCCATGAATCATGTCGGGAAGACCACCGACATATTTTTCAATTTTATCAGATTCTTCGGGAAACATCCTCCCGCACAACAAAGCCAATTCCTGAAAGCGTTGGGTATAACTTGTCAAGTCAGTACCCTTTACCTTCAGATCCCAAATCTCCATTTCCAGTTTCTTGATTTCATTTTGAGGACAGTATTTGTCAGTCATCATTTTCATAAGTGTTTTCCAAGGCATACCGTAAGCGGCATCATGACCAACTGTCTTGACATGAGTGTTCCACCATGTTAAAGCAACTGAATGGAGAGTGCAAGTAGCAAACTTGACTTGATTCTCAACTGTACAATTACTGATGTGGAAAACAGACTCCATTCTTTCAAACCATTGAGATAGACCGGCAACTCCTTCCGTGCCTTTGAAGTTTATTGGTTGACATTTGAGAAAGTCAATGTAAGTACATTCACGGGCAGTTCATTCTGTCCTTCTAACACCTGCTCCCGAAATATGGCTATCATTGCTATTCGTATTTCTGTCAGCATCACGTGCTGCCAAAGCAGCAGTAACACCTTGGTTAATCATTGCCTGAAGCTGGGCATTAGTGACATATGTGGTGTTGGTTGTTTCTGGGGCTATGTTTGACCTCGTGGCTCTTTTTGGTGCCATTTTCTTCAATCACAAGAAAATATAATACCCGTTAGATTTCGTAAAATTATAACCATGACATGACATATACATAATAAGTAAAGAGAGATCACAACACACAGTGAAATATACAACTGAATTAAAGTTAACAATGGTGTAACTAAATCGACATTCATTCATAATAAATTCGATTACAGACATGACATAATACCACCATTCCATATATAATTGAAAAACATTCATGATTGGTTCAAATACAAAATGATCACAACGATTAGGTTACAAGATAAAAGAATATATACAACCTAAATCTATACTAGACGGGAGTTACCCGTAATACTTAGTAGGCTGTACAAAATAACTAGTCATAACATGATCTAGGAACTGCTACCAGCCTCCTCTGGTGCATCTGGCTGTGCAGGACCTTTAGTTGGTCCCTGCTGCCTCTCAAACTCTATCATCTGAGTGTGAAGTCTCTTCAGCAGCTTCAGTGCCTCTATGAACTGTGCCTGGCTTCTGCGGTCTGCTGCCAGAATCTCTGTAATCGCCGCTTGTCTCATGCGGTCTGCTGCCTGTAACTTTGTAATCACTGCCTGTTGTGCTACCACCTGAGTACATAACGACATAACCTCTGCACGCGCAAGGTCACTCACATCCATGGTTCATCCCCAAGCCTCTTGAGACATCCTGGCCTCAGCCTTCATGAGCCTAGCAGTACGAGCATGTGCACGCCTATCCCTATACAACATGTTGAGCCGACTAGCCGTCAGTTGTCGCTCAGACTGCTCATCATCTAACCTCGTATAGAACTCGTCTGTGTCTTGCCTAACCCTAGTGATAAACTCTGTCATCCGTCAACCCAACTTTGTGTCATCATTCGCTGGTGTCCCTGGCATGTCTACCAGCATCTCATCCCAAGTATCGGTGATCCCATAACTGACATCTCTCTCTAGATCCCGCATAATCTCCTTGTCCATGGTAGTAACAAACCATAGTCTACCCTAAGACCTCTAGTCGGTCTAGCTATGGGGGCAGACAAGCTCTCTCCTACCTCATATCTCGGACCGAGAGTAATACCTAACCTCTTCCGAGGTGGTAAGGTAACCTCAAGTCTGTCTGCTCTACGGTCAGTAGAGAGTAGATGCAAAGGTGGTGATGAAGTAGGTAGCGGTATGGGTAAAAGTAGTGGTGTCCCCGATGGTGGGGTACCTGACGGTGGTGTATCTGCTCTGGTGTGGGAGAGTATGATATGTGGCGGTGGTGAATGGGAAGTAGATGGGGCCTCAGCTCTCATCCGGATCATCGCAGCTCGATAACCCAATGAACGAATAGGACTAGCAGGTGGTGATGGAGATAACACATGTACTGGTAATGATACTGGTAGTGGTGGTGAGGGAATCTGAGGTAGTGGTGGTGATACTGGTAGTGGTGATAGTATCAGGGGTAGTGGTGGAGAAGGAATCTGAGGCAATGGTGATGACCATGGGGAAAGTGGTGATGGTGGTGGAGTAGGTATAGAAAGGAGTCTGGCAACCTCTATATCAGGCCAAAATGGTGTAGGTGGCCCATCTCGGATCGATATCCTAGCAGTAACCTGGTATGCAGGATGTGGTGGAGGTGTGGCCGCAAACTCGTCGGTCTCAAACGACTCAGTCTCCTCAGCAGATGGGGCCTGATCAACAGCTGGTAAAGTAACAGCTGTAGAGTCGGCAGGAGCTGGGTGCTCCTCCTCCTCCTCATCCTCCTCAATATCAACATCATCATCCTTGTCATCATCGGATGACTCATCCTCATCATCGCCATCGTCTCCTTCGTCGGCAAGATAATCGGCAGGATCCTCCTCAGGGTCCTCATCATCATCCTCCTCCGGATTCTCCTTAGGATCTGACTCAGGAACATAGCCTGGTGAATCAGCGGTAGGTGAGGCATCAGCAGGTAGGGGATGCTCCTCAACTAGGAGTACCTCATCCTCTAGTGGCATGAACTCTGGATAAACCGGCTCTAGAACAAAGTTTGGTGAAGGTGGGTACTTGATTCGTAGTTTTACATACATATAAAATAATATACTTATAGAGAAATTAAGGAAATCCCCAAGTAACCCTTGGACAAATCCACTCACAAAGATATATATAAGATCCGATGTCTGACAACCCTCCAAATGGACTGGATACAGCAGTGTATGTAACCGTGGAATCCTCAGAATCCGACATGACAGTATCTGAAAATCCAAAATAGCTTATATTAGTATTTAATATAAGACTCTTATAGTAATATACATTTATATCATAACATGTATATCAATCATGAATGCATCTAGTCTAATCAACTAATGCAACAACTAGTGTATGTATGCATGTCCCGTGAAAATCCCTTTGTATGAATGCAATGTTTGAAAACGGTTATAGTCCAGCAAAAACATTTGACCTGGTTCTCTATAACCTTGGCTCTTGATACCAATCTGTAACACCCCCAAATTGGGTCGCAGCGGAATATGGGTTGGGGGTGATACTTCATAGATCAATAACACAAGATATATAAAAGAACGACCAAAAAGTCATTTAAAACTGATACATTGGATTTAGCAAAGTATTTGTTACAAAAGCCCGAAGCTTCACTTGTTCAAAGTACATATTACAAAGATTCTAGTCCATAACAAATGTTTCCCAAAATGTAATGCAACCAAATCTTTAATGCATGACTTCCAAAATAACGACCACCAATGTATCCCTTGTCTTGTACCTTACTGATCTCCTGAGAAAACATTGCTTAAAACGTCAACATATTGTTGAGTGAATTCATAGGTTTATAAAATGTATAATGTAGGACCGCAAGATTTTCCCATGATAATGCAACAGATGCAAACATCATAAAATGTAATTACGTTTTCCTAAGCTCATGACACTGAAGCTCGACATGTATGAAATGCAATATAAATTGCCAACAGTGCCCGGGAAGAATGTTACTAACCCGCACATCATATGTCGACATGGTATATAACCGTTCGTTGTCCGGTAAACCGGCACAGTGAGTATGAATCACCCGAACGGGGATGTCAATCCCAAATAGATCTATTTATAACATTCACGCTCACAACAAGTAATTGATAGTTCATGATAATGGGCTCAAATGGTTATCGCTACTTAGGCAAACACGTAATCGTAAAGGTGAAATGTCCACTTGCGTCCAATTGTAAAACATGCATATGTTTCTCACCCCAAACATGTAAATCATTATAAAATGTAAAACGTGGGGCTATGTACTCACCTTGAGTAAATGAATATCAAGTATATCACAGAAAATGCTCAGATAACGCCGAAATGCAACCTCATTTAATACAGGCCGTATGAGTACTAAGCACTTTGATAACTAATACCATATATAAATCTATATAGCTACATCACCATCTAATTGCATTTGTGAAATTGTATTTATAAAGTAAAAACGTTTATAAATATTTCATTTTTAATTAAAAAACGACGTAACTTTATCGTTTTAAAAAGCATGATTCTTGCGTTTCTTTATGTCTCCTTTTCGTATTAAGATGAGTTATCAAATATTACCGTGGGTTTTTATCATGGTCATGATAGTTTTTAAATAATATTTTATTATAGATTATATATATCGTAAACCCGTAAATTCGTATCTTATTCGTTTTAAAACTCCGTTTTTTTAGAGATTCGATTCGAGCCACTGTCCTTCGTAATATACGAAATTCTATCAAAAAATAAGCATTTTTCAAAAATTATGTATCTATTATGAATATGATTTTACATGTTCACAAGTGATTTATAATAAAATTAATTTTGTATAAACATTAATTACCGTAAACTTGCGAAATTCATAACTCCTTCGTTATTGATCAAAAAATTATGATTCTTAATATTTTGGAATCCTAAAAATATGTGTGATCTGAGAAAAATAACCAACCTTATATATCAGTAGTATTTTGTAACTTGTTATTATAAAATTTCTTTTATAAACCCGTTTATTATCGTATAACTTGTAAATTACGTATCTCCTTCGTTATCAATCGGTTTTTTTTTTCCCGAGTTTTTACTTTATGGACATCCCTCCTGAGGTTGTATTTATTTTTATAAAAAATATAAAAATCAATAGGTATATTTCCGAATTAAACAGAAACTTTGAACTTTTGTTAAAAATGGTTTTTAAAAAACTTGATTTTGTAACTTTTAAAGTTTAACCACCTGATATAAGTCCATTACAAAAATAATTATCACATGTATTAAATTCTTAGGGTCCTTAAGTCTATCATTGTCCAAAATTATCCAAGAATCACAAGATCCATATGTGTACATACTTATTTGTTCATTAACTTTCATAAGTATACATTTTAGGTAACTTGTTTATATAAACTTTTTATACATAAACCATACTTGTACATCACTTATACATCCATTATTACATGATATGAACATTAATAAAACATATACAAAAGTTCACCAAATCATAAACAAGTATAAAAATCCATTTTTATAAGTAAATAAGTTCTTAGATGGTGATTAACTAAATAAACATCATATATGCATAAAATAGACAATAAAGAGATAAAGATTTAGGTAACATTAATAGAACTATGGTGATGAAAAAAGTGATCTAAACCCTTATTTAGCAAACTAACCCAAGCTTACAATACTTGAAAACCCTAAATCCCAAAGAAACCCTAATCTTGCTATTCCTTTGCTTAACACTTGTAAACCTTAAACCAAACCTTCTAAACACCTTAGGTTATCTTAGATAGGATGTAAGAATGCTTGTAAATGTTGTAGATAAATTTTTGTATTGATTTTGTATGTGTTTGACGTGTGTTGTGGGTTGGAGGAGAGCCAAGAGAGAATGAGAGTGTTTTCACTCAGAAAAAGATATGGTAGTTTTTCTTACATGCAAGAGCCTTAATATACTAGGAAGAATAGTCAAAGAATGTACATAGAAGTCTTAAGACACAAAGAGGAAATCATGGAAAGTCTTGATCAAATAAACATAAGGTTTAATTAGTTGTTGTATGTACAAATCAAGTTGGTGATTTTTGTATGCTCCTTGTCTCTCATTCTTGTTGTTGCCGTGAGATGTGAGAAGAAAAAGAGAGAACATTTTGATTTTTGATATATTTCATAATATCTAGACATTTACTTGCACTTTTAATATGTAAAGGTAAAGGTATACATGTAATACTTGTAATGTGTAGTTTCTAGCTTGTTTATTTTATGTACCATATGACTAACAATATTAACATGGGTAAAGTTTAATAAAACCTTGGGTATTGGGTATAAACATGGGTATTTGTTGAAACGTAGAAAAGTTTTGGTGGTTTCGGGTATGCCTAAACGTATTTTATTGCGAAATGTAAACGTTTTACGCAACCAGTAATAATAAAATGTGCAAAGTTAATAATTATACTTCAAATAATTATCTAACACTTGCTTGATGTAAACATTTAATTGTTTGATGCCCATTTACATTGAATGATCATTTTTAGCTTACGCGATTTAACTTAACGATTACGATTAAAAGCAAACGCGTAATAGATACTAAAACATATATCGTGAATATGATTGTGACGACGTCAATGCCTAAAACACCGGGGAGTCTATACCTATCACCTCCAACCATCTGCATCTGTCTATCTTGACCTAAATTTATACTTGGCTATGCAATCTGCCTATTACGAGGGTTTGACAAAATTCTCCGGTTGTTGTTGGTTGGTGTTGAGTAGTTTAGTTTGAATGCTTTATCCATTAGAACAAGTTCCATGTTCATTGCAGTTGTGGGATCTGTAATTCTTAAGGTATTTGGGCAATGGTGAATGCCTGAAGTTCGTGTTGAATGCTGGTTGAGGGATGAAGTTGTTTGTTGGGTTATGGTTGTTGCATGTAGGTAATCGATGATGATTGATCTTAGTGTATCCCTGGATAGTTGTAAGGATTGTTAGAATTTGCCATAAGTGCAAAGGATCATGTGCTCTTGCTAGTCGTTCTACCCTCAGTTCATTTACCTCTGCTTGATTGTATTTCATGAAATCATACAACTAAGTGTAATCTACTTCATGTAAATTCTTTGTTTGGTGAACAATGGTAACATGTCGTCTCCATTCGGGTTGTAAGTTGTTTAGGAACTTGAGATTGCTAGCAATCTTTTCTGGAAAGTGTTTGTTTCTTTTGGAATCATTCATTAGCTTTAAAAAATGATGATAGTAAGACTCAATCGATTCCCCATAAATGTCTTCAGGAAGACCCATTTGAATAATCTGAATGGCTTGATCATCAGCTTCCATTTTCTTTACTTCTTTTTCAGTAAGTTCAGGAATCATTCGTCTGACATATAGACCATTCATAATGGAGTTGTAGATTAGCGTTCCATTTGGTTTACTCTTTGCATAACGAAGAAGATGAGAAGACCATGGAACATAGTTGTCTTTGTTGAGCATACATGGACAATTTTGGAACCAGCAGCATAAATGTTTTGTTGAGTCGACATTGTAAAAGTGATGTGAAATGATTAAAGATTGATCGAACAGTGATAAAGGAGGATTCTGTTAAGAGATCTTGTTGTCAGTGATTAAGATTGATATTTCACATGATTTTTCAAGTCTTCACTAAAACAGAGAAATTCAGGTATTTCACGGGATTTTACAAAGTAAGACAACCGGTTGAAAATAAAATCTTTTTGGATAAATGTAATATTTCTCAAGGTTTATGACACTGTAATGTTTCTCAAGGAATATGTCAATGTAATGTTTCTTAAGGAATATGTCAGTGTATTGTTTCTCAAAGAACATGTCAATGTAATGTTTCTCAAGGAATAGGTCAATGTAATGTTTCTCAAGGAATATGTCAATGTAATGTTTCTCAAGGAATATGTCAATGTAATGTTTCTCAAGAAATATGTGAATATAATGTTTCTCAAGGAGTATGTCACCGTAATGTTTTGCTTGGTTTATGAAAATGGGACAGAGTTTCGTCTTGCACAATTACGTATTTCGCTTGAGTTAACAACCTGTCATAAATCGCATGCATACATATTTCGCTTGACATATTTCACATGACCTAAGAAAAATTAAGTAGAGTTCTATTTCCAAGAAATTATATAAATCGCTTGAACTCAACCTGTCATATTTCGCTTGCTTACATAAATCACATGCATGTTTCGCTTGAATACATAAATCGTTAGCTTCAAACAAACATATTTCGCTAATAACTCGCTAGCTTCAAAACTGCATAAACCCCAAGCTTCAAAACGTACTTTTTTCAAAAAAAATTACCAAAAACACACCTTTTTGACGTTTTACCTTAATTTTTATTCTACAATTAGTTATTTCAGGCCTGGATCTTGCTTAAAAACATAAACTTTAACACTTTTAAACATAAAAATATGTGCTTTGATTTTGAGTAATACGAACGCAAAAAAACATAAAAAATGATCTAAACAAGATATAAATGCACACAAACACACTATATCACCCCTTGGCTCTTGATATCACTTGTTAGGGTATCATTTCACAACCAAAACACACGAAAATAATGAAAATCTTAGAGATAGAAAGAGGGTTTAGAGATAGAAAAAAAGAAAGAAAAATGGTGACTTCTACTATGAGAAAATGAGAAGCAACACCCTCCTAACATGCTAGGAGGGTTTGATATATAATACTACAAAGAGTGTGACACCTGTTGGTCAAATTTGGGCCTTTCATGGACCAAACTAATGGGCTTTAGCCAGACACCTAGGCCCAATTAGCTTAGATTAATTCTTGTAAACTACGTTTTTCTATACAAGGCTCAGGGATATTATGACCATCACTTTACATAAAAGCACGACTAACAAAACCTCTTCATAATAATCGTACAACTACGTTCTAAAAATCTTATCCATCTACATACGTCACTTTATACCAATTCTGAACCAAACCATTTATTATTAGGTTGAGACCTAACACACTTTTGCAATACTGCGTGATCATTTGTTTCGGCTGCTTTACTTCACCATTTACTATGAGTTTATAGCCCTACACTTTTACTACTTTTCGTACCTTTTCATCAAATTGTATTGCTTGCTTTTAAAAATGGACACAATAGTTTTACGTTACCTTTGCATGTTTATGTGTTGCCTAAGTTTCGCGTACAAACCTACTATTGCCCGAACTATCATGAATTGTTAATTTCCTATGATCGACTGACTGGTTAAGTAAGTGCGAGTGAATAAATAGATCTATTTGGACTAATAACCCCTATCCGGGTAAGTAGCTCTTACATGTATTAGAGGTACCGATTAGTGGATGTATGTCATGTCGAATTGTATTTCGTTTAGGTGATCTTTGGTTTAGGACACCTGTCAGGGCAAACTTTACTTGGCATAATTTCATATGCTGCTTTCGTTATTAGCTTCAGTTTTAGGAGCTTAGTGCAACACAAACATTTTTATTATGATATTGTATCTGTTATAGTAGTCACGTACGTTTTATAACTTGTGGTCCACACTATTACTTTTGAAACTAAACCTATGAATTCACCAACTTTTGTTGACATTTTAAACAATATTTTCAAGTGCTTAGCTGAGATATCTGTTCAAGGTGCTAGTTGAGGTCTTCCTTCTATGTGAAAGCCATTTTAAAGACTTCTTATTTATCATTCTTTTTACACCTTTATCAAACTTTATTTACGCTTTCGCAACTTTTTGAAACTTATTTTGAGATGATTGTAAGACTATTTATTTTCTTAATGTAATAAGTATGATTTTTCAAAACCTACCCTTTAGAGATCGTTCTTTGTACCTTGTGATCGTGATATCCATGACACGTCACACCCCCCTGTTATCTATTCCGATGGGACCCTGTTTAGGGTTGTGACAGATTGGTATCTAGAGCCAAGGTTATAGAGAACCAGGTAGAATAAATAGGTCTGGTCTATAACCAGTATGTAACCTTTATGTGTAATATTTGTGCCCTTAAGTGTCCCCATCCTTGTATTACGTATATGATAATTATAATATTATTTTACGTAAACGATAATTTCATATCGCCTTATATTGCATAATGTATTTTACTTTGCATCGTATTTCCCCTACACCTTGCATGGTTGATATAAAGATATTTATATAATCTTTTGCTTGTGTAGGTTATGGCCATTTTTGTTGTTTCGATTTCTTCAGACTCTTTCGATTGAGAAGCGTGGTGGGACGTCCACTGCTCAGTTATCTAATATTGGCATGATTCCTACTATACAATTCATTCCACCTACTGTAACTTACCCATTGTGTCATGATGCCACAAGAATGCCATTGATCCCCATAGAGACACCTACTATTCCACCTATTAATTCCACTTTACCACATACTTCCCCATATATGTACACTGATTCATCTGATAGTGACACTTCTAAGAGACCACCATAAACAGGACTCGTATGAGGTTACTGTTGCTTGGTAGAGGAGCAGAGTAGCAGCACACTCATCACCACCATCACCACCTACTAGTCAGATTTTACCTACACCACCCGGTTTGCCTCGCCGACCAGCGATTCCTGTTTTACCAAGCCAGCCGATTCCTTTTGGTCAACCTTGCCATACCCAGCCTAATAGGGTGCGTAAGATGTTGACAGCAAGGAAGAGGGTTTGAGCGTTAACATCAGGCCGACTTGCATTGAGATATCCACCTAATCATTCTTCATCAGACCATTTCTCATTTGATGACTCTTCTTTAGATTCCCCACCAGATTCATCATCAAGATATTCATCAGACACCTCATCAGGTCGTTCTACACCACATTTTTCTTTTGATACACCATTTAGCTTTGTGGGGCCATCTCGGAAGAGGCGTGAATCCCCTGTTGTTTCAGTACCATTAGCTACACCCGTACCAGGAACCTTGTCTCCCGTACATGCCGACCTGCTACCACCTCATAAGAGGATTAGAGGTGCCGTTACAACATCAGATTATGATGATTGTGCTGAGGAGAGTTATGAGGCATGCATGGAGCCCGATATTGATTCTGATGTTCAGGCAGACATCAATGGTGATACTGTGGCTGCTAAGGCTGCAACAGCTAGGGAAGCAGATGTTGGAGTAGAGGTTGGTATTAGGAGTGATGGAGAGGACAAGGCCGAGGAGGACGCTGAGTCTGAGGATAGAGGCACCATTGAGATTGGAGTGGATATGGTTATTGAGAGTGTTTAGAGAGACCAGGGGCATAGGATGTTAGTGACTAGTCAGTAGGGTGCAGTTATGTTGGATAGGATTAGAATGTTGGAGAGAGACAACATGAGACTACAAGGGATGTTTTGTGTCGAGAGAGAGAGAGCGAGTTGACAGTGTGCGGTGTCATATGTCATACACTCAAGAGGAGTTAAGACAGATCCGCGTGACATGCTATTATGACCGAGCTGAGTTTAGGAGGCTCGAGACTTTCGCTATGAGACATTTGGGTTATTGCCCTTAGACTAGTTCCATTAGGATTTGTAAACCAATCAGTAGCATAGTGGCTAGTGCCTAGCAGTTGTATAATTAGAAACTCGTGCTATCCTTTTGGAAGCGATATAATCGACTATCTTATATGATATAAAATTTTAAGTCATGAGTGAGCAAGAGGAAAGTAACCATGGGTATACTCAGAACATCCAACACTTTGAAGAAAAGGATGATGTTGACAAATGGTTAAACGCTGAAATAACAAAACACATGAGTATGCAGGGAGTGAAAAATACGGAGTGTAGAATTCTAGTAATCTTATGATCAAACCAAGAACAAGAGTGAGATGTGGGTTGTGATGTTAGAGATAGAGAATGGATGGAATGGATGAAGTGTATTATGATGAAATGTTACAAATGGAACAACCAACAACCAACAACCTCTCCAAAGCTAGGAGAGGTCCTTATATACTACCTATTGTGGCCGGCCCATGGGTTCTAATGGGCTTCCCATGGGCCTTGGGTCGGGCTAGTTTACTTAACTAACGTTACACATACTACGAGCTAAGACTTAATACAACTTGGAAGTGACCGATACTTTTTGTGTTTCCAACAATCTCCCCCTAAGGGAGGTCACTCCAATTTACAAAACTTTAAACCTAGCATACTATGCTTCATCTTTAGTCTTTAGCTCGTACTCTTGACATTCTCCTGTGAATATGTTGTAGTGATCATTGATTTCTGGATTGAGCTTGTTCCTTGAACTTGTATTTGACATTGTGATCTTGAGCATCTTGAGATCATCAACCAAGCACAATCTCTTCACCATCTTGAAACTTTGCCATCTTGTGAACTTGCGACTTCTGGACCGACATGCTCATACCTTTCTTGATTTGTTGATTTGGAAAGCTTTAATGTTGCATCTTTCTTGAAAATTCTTTAACTTTAACACTTCGTCACTTCGAGAAAGACGTTCGTTATCAAAGTGATGGAAACTTCTTTGAAATTCTTTAACTTTAATACTTTGTCACTTCAAGAAAGACGTACGGTATCAGAGTAGCGGAAGTCTTGAAACATGTACTTGAGCTTTCATGATGTCTTTATGTTTGTCTATCGGGTATAAGCATGTGGCTATGGATCTTGTGAGTCAGCTGGAATCAGGAACCTCCACCACCATCTTTAGATAGCCTGCATAAAACAGTTAGCAATAAAGCGGGGGGACGAATATGGCTTTGTCATTCGCCCAGGTTTGGTTGGAGTAACCTTCAAATCTGTGAGGATCGACCTGTGATCAGATAGATTCAATTTAAGAAGAATCTTCTTGACAGGATTTCCAGCTGTTGAATAGTAACAGATATACAAAAGGTTAATGCGTCATAATCTTTAAAGCATGACATCCAAATCAAAACCACCAATGTATCCCTTGCACCCTGTGCTTATTGACCTCCTAAAAAACATTGCTTTAAAACATCAACATATTGTTGAGTGAATTCATTAGGGTTTATCTAAATGTAAATTGTAGGGTCCGCAAGATTTCCCCCATGATAATGCAACAGATGCAAACATCATAAAATGTAATTACGTTTTTCCTAGCTAGTGATACTGGAGCTCGACTTGTATGTAATGCAATATAAATTGCAAAAACTTTGGCCGTGCTGATGTTCTAACTCGCAACATTCCTATGTCGACATGGAAACCAAAGTAAAACCCAAAAAAATACAACAAATCAAACTTTACCACCTATATGTTATTTTTGTCTAGTGGAAGCTAATCACTTCCGAACGGGTGGGGATGTCAATCCCAATAGATCTATTCATATCATTCGCGCTCACAATCCTAGTAATTGACAGTTCATGATAATGGGCTCAGATGGGTTATCGCTACTTAGGCAAACACGTAATCGTAATGTAAAATGTCCACTTGCGTCCAATTGTAAAACATGCATATGTTTCTCACCCCAAAACTTGTAATTCATTAAAATGTAAAACGTGGGGCTATGAACTCACCTTGAGTTAATGATAATCCAAATACAACAGAAAATACGTCACGGAAATGACGGAATGGAACCTAATTAAACGTAGATCGTATAAGTACTAAGCACATTGATTAACTAATGCCATATAAATTTCTATATAGCTACATCACCATCTAATCGTGTTTGTGAAACTATATTTATAAAGTTAAAACGTTTATAAATATCTCAATAGCAAAAACAACGTGATTTCTTCGTTTTAAGCCCGTTTCTTACGTTTCTTATGTCTACGCTTTCGTATTAAGACGAGTTATCAAAATATTACATTTTCATATTTTTGACCTACTTGTGAACAGTAATTTTACTGTTCATAACCGTTTATAAAATTATTTTTATAGATTTAGTTATCGTAAAACCCGTAAATGTCGTATTTTATTCGTTATAGCTCCATTTTTAGCGATTCTTTCGAGCACGTCTTTGTTATGAAAAGTTCTATCATATTGATGGTGTTTTCAAAATGTTCATGTCTAAGATGAATAGTAACTTTTATACATTTAAGTATATAAACTCCCGTAATTCATAACTCCTTCGTTATTAATTGAAAAATTATGATTCTTATTGTTTTGAAATCCTAAAAATATGTGTGGTCTGAGAAAAATAACCAACCTTACATATCAAAAGTATTTTATAACTTGTTTTTATAAAATTTCTTTTATAACGCGTTTAATTAACGTATAACTTGTAAACTACGTATCTTCCTCGTTATTAATCCGTTTTTTGAGTTTCTTATCTTTTTGGAATCGTCATGAGATGTACTATTTTATAAAAATGTTAAACCCACTGTTTGGAATTCGAATTATAACAGTCCTTTTAAAATACTTATATATATTCATTTTTTATAACTTGTTTTATATATACTTTTCAACTTGATAAAATACCACAAGTCTTTATACCATATGTATTACATATTATTATGTCCATTAGTCTATATTTTGTCCAAGTGTCCAAGTTAACAAGTCCTTAACAACACTTATAAAATCATAAACTCATTAAGTAACTTTTAGTTAACTAGTTTATCCATATACTTTTTATACATAAACTAACACTGTACAATACTTATAATCCCATTATAACATGATATTACCAACCACATAACATATGTAAAAGTTCATAAAACAATAATCACAAGTAAAAATCCATTTTACATGTTCAAAAGTATCCTAAATGGTGATTTTGCTACATAGAACTTATATATACATAAAATAATAAAGGTAAAGACATAAAGAGTTTTAGATGACCTTAATGTGATCTGTGGTGATGAACAATAAACGCTAAACCCTTGTTTAGCAACCAAACCCTAACTTGCAAGTCTTGAAAACCCTAAAAAACCAATGAAACCCTAATCTTGCTTCTTGCTTAATTAACCCTTGTAAACCTTAAACCAAACCTTCAAATCATCTTAGGTTATCTTAGATATCATGTAGGAATGTGTGTAAGTGTTGTAAATGAGTTTGATATGGATTTTGTATGAGTTTGGTGTTTGGCCGTGGGTTAAAGGGCAAATAAGGAAATGAGTTGTGTGTGTATTCCTTCTAGTATAAGTCCTTATATGTATAATAAGCTAGTCAAAGATGCATGTAAGAAGTCCAAGACAAGATGAGTGATTTAGGGAAGTCTTATGGTCAAGGTATGGTGAAGTCCTTGTAAAAGTCTTAAGGATTTATTAGTTGGTGAATGTACAATGCAAGTTGGAAGAAAATTAAACATTTATTTGATATTTTCATATCAAATCCGGTTATAGATGCATATGTATGATATATTTTTGTAAATTTTGGGTATTGGGTATAATCATGGGTATTTGTTGAAGCGTAGAAAAGTTTTGGTGGTTCCGGGAATGCCTAAACGCATTTTATCGCGAAACGTAAACACTTTACGCAACCAATAAAAATAAAATGAACAAAGTTAATAATTATCCTCAAAATAATTACTTAACACTTGCTTGATGTAAACATTTAATTGTTTGATGCCCGTTTACATTGAACAATAATTTTTAGCTTACGCGATTTAACTTAACGATTACGATTTAAAAGCAAACTCGTACAATACTAAAAATACATAGTGAATTTATTGACGTCGTAAATGACCCTAAAACACGGGGTGCTAAAGGTTTAATTTGTCTCATTTCTAAGGCCACAATTGATAAATCCAACTTATGGCATAGAAGGCTTGGTCACACAAACTTTAAAAATATGAACAAACTTGTGAGAGGAAATCTTGTTAGAGGTTTTCCGTCAATTTTTTTTTAAATGATCATTCTTGTGTTGCTTGTCAGAAAGGAAAGCAACACAAAGCCTCCTATAAGACCAAGCTTGTGAACTCAATCAGCAAACCCTTACATATACTTCATATGGACTTATTTGGTCCTACAAATGTTAAAAGTTTAACGAAAAAGTCTTATTACCTAGTTGTCACTTATGACTTTAGTAGATTTTTTTGGGTATTATTTTTTGCCACTAAGGATGAGACTAGTGGGATCTTAAAGACCTTCATAACAAAAATAAAAAATCAACTAGATCATAAAGTAAAAGTTATCAGGTGTGACAATAGAACTGAGTTCAAGAATAGTATAATGAATCAGTTTTGTGAAATAAAAGGGATTAAAAGGGAATTCAGTATTGCTAGGACTCCTCAGTAGAATGGTGTTGCTGAGAGGATGAATAGAACACTGATAGAGGCTGCAAGAACTATGTTAGTAGACTCTAAGTTGCCAACCACCTTTTGGGCTGAAGTAGTTAATACTGCTTGTTATGTGCTAAATAGGGTCTTAGTAATTAAGCCTCATAACAAGACACCTTATGAACTTATTCGTGGAAGACCTTCACTGATAGACTTCATGAAACCTTTTGGGTGTCCTGTTACCATCTTAAATACCATGGATCATCTAGGCAAGTTTGATTTTGTTAGATATTTAGTGGTTAGTAAAGCTATGAGAGTATTTAACAAGAGGACCAGGATAGTTGAAGAGACCTTAAACATTAGATTTCTTGAAAATAATCCTAATGTGAAAGGAAATGAACCAGACTGGCTTTTTGATGTTGATTCTTTGACAATATCTATGAACTATGTGCTAGTTGTTGCAAGAAATCAAACTAATGGTATTGCAAGAACCAAAGATAACATTGTTGCAGGTTAAGCTCAAAAGGAAAAAATCCTGAACATGAGTACATCCTAATACCTCTATGCACAACTGATCCATTAATCTCTCAAGGTCCTAAGGATAGTGAAGGGGATGTTGGAATGAAGGCTACAGAAGTGGATGAAAGAGGAACTTCTGATAAAAATGAAAAGGATGCACAAGATACAAGAAGTGAGTCTGAAAGGATAAATCAAAAGGAAATGCAGACTGAGCACACTCACAGTACTAACAGTATTAATACTGTTAGTACACCTGTTAGTATTGTTGGACCATCATTTGATAATGATGTTCCATCACCACCAGTTAATACTGTTGGACCTTCTGTTAGTACTGATAATGCATTTGAAGAACATCTATTTGAACGATTTTCTCCATTCAAAAATGCATTTACCCTTCCATCTGTTCCAAATGTGTCTTCAATGGATAATACTAGCATTTTTGGAAATGCTTATGATGATGTAGAAGAATAAGTTGACATGAACAATGTAGATACATCTTATACAGCTTCTAATGCCCCATTCACAAAATTCCTTAAAGATTATCCTCAAGATCAAGTGATTGGAGGTCTAAAAACACCTGTATAGACAAGACACATGACAATATAAATAAAGAACATGGTTTGTTTTTCTTAGTTCACAAGCTTAGGAGAATGAATCATAAAGATTTTCAAAATTGTTTGTTTGCCTGTTTCTTATCTCAAATGGAACTCAAGAAACCAGTTCAAGCCTTAAAAGATCCAAGCTGGGTGGAAGCAATGCAGGATGAGCTTCTCCAAATTAAACTGCTAAAAGTTTGGACCTTAGTTGATTTACCAAGAGACAAGTGGGCAATTGGTACTAAATGGGTTTTTAGAAACGATGAGAGAGGGATTGTAGTGAGAAACAAGGCAAGATTAGTTACACAAGGTTATACCTAAGAAGAAGGAATTGATTATGAATGAGGTTTTTGCTCCTTTAGCTATGATAGGAAGCAATCAGCTCTTTTTGGCCTATACATACATTTTATGGGGGTTTATAGTGTACCAGATGGATGAAAAAGTGCCGTCTTATATGGTACTATTGAAGAGGAGGTTTTATGTATGTCAACCGTCTTGGATATGAAGATCCACAGTTCCCTGACAAAGTTGTATAAGGTAAAAAAAAGCTTTATATGGTCTACATCAAGCTCTTAAAGCCTGGTATGAGACCTTGTCTAAGCCTACTTAATTGAAAATGGATTTAGAAAGAGGCACTATAGATAAGACTTTGTTCATCAAGAAGGACAAGGTGAATCATTTAGTACATGTGTATATGTGATGATATCATCTTTGGGTCATTAAAGAAAGTCCCTATGTGATAGTTTGAAGGTTTGATGCACAAGAAATTCCAGATGAGTTCTATGGGGGAACTCACTTTCTTCTTAGGGTTAAAAGTACAACAGAAGAAGGATGGAATCTTCATTAGCCAAGACAAATATGTGGCTGACATATTGAAGAAGTTTGATTTTGCCACTGTGAAGATAGCACAAGCACCCCATTGGAACGCACAAGCATTGATCACGGATGTTTGATGACAAGCTTCAATTTGTCGAGGAGCCGGTAGAAATCATGGACCGTGAAGTTAAACGGTTGAAGTGAAGCCGCATTCCAATAATCAAGGTTCGATGGAACTCCAGGAGAGGTCCTGAGTTCACATGGGAACGCGAAGATCAATTCAGGAAGAAATATCCACACCTCTTCACAAAGACCGCACCGTCGTCAAGTGCCGCGTCTTAAGCCTTGAGGACAAGGCTCACTTAACGGGGGGAGACTATAACACCCCGTGTTTTAGGGTCATTGACGTCGTCAATAAATTCACTATGTATTTTTAGTATTGTACGCGTTTGCTTTTAAATCGTAATCGTTAAGTTAAATCGCGTAAGCTAAAAATTATCATTCAATGTAAACGGGCATCAAACAATTAAATGTTTACATCAAGCAAGTGTTAAGTAATTATTTTGAGGATAATTATTAACTTTGTTCATTTTATTTTTATTGGTTGCGTAAAGTGTTTACGTTTCGCGATAAAATACGTTTAGGCATACCCGGAACCACCAAAACTTTTCTACGCTTCAACAAATACCCACAATTGTACCCAATACCCAAAATTTACAAATTTTCATCATATATATCAATATATGGCCGGATGTGGTCATGAAAATGCAAAGATAATATCTAAGTTCAATCTATTTCCTTGTTTTCATGGGATGATATTCATTTTAGGGAACCAAGACTTACAACTTACTAACCCTAATAGTAAAATGGACCAAGACTTCCTAGAAATCCTCATTTGTGTCCTAAGACTTCTATGTACAATGTTGACTAGTCCAAGTGTATATAATACAAGTAGCTAGTAAATAAACACATACATACTCATTTTACTTAGTGAAAAACACAAATTCTCTCCCTTTTCCTCCATATATGCCACGGCCAACATCAAACCACCACCAAACCCATACAAAATTTTATTTACAACATCTACACATATTCCTACATGATATCTAAGATAACCTAAGGTGTTTACAAGGCTTGGTTAAGCATCTACAAGTGTTGAAGCAAGAAAAGGAGTTAGGGTTTCTTTGGAGAAATTAGGGTTTTCTTGGTGTTGCAAGCTTGGGTTTGTCATCTAAACTAGGGTTTAGATTGTGTTGTTCATCACCACACTTCATATTAAGGTTACCTAAAACTCTTAATCTCTTTATTTTCATGATTTTATGCATATATAATGTTTGTGTAGTTAATCACCATCTAAGAACATGTTTACTTGTAAAAATGGATTTTTACACTTGTTTATGATTTGGTAAACTTTTATATATGTCATATGAATGTTGATATCATGTTATAATAGGAATATAAGTATTGTACAAGTGTGGATATATATAGACAAGTTAACTAAAAGGTATATTTATGAAAGTTCATGAATAAATAAGTATGTACACATTTGGATTTTGTGATTCTTGGACAATATATGGACAAATCATGGACTAAGGACCCTAAGGAAGTAAGTCATGTGATAATAAGTATGGTAATGGACTTGTAACAAGGTGGTTAAGCTAAAAAATTATAAAAACTAGTTTTAAACACATTTTAACAAAATGAACAAAGTGGGCTGTTTGAAATTCGAATTTAACATATATATTTTATGATTTTATAAAATACTATATGTCACAAGCGAATATGTTGACGTTTTAAGCAATGTTTTTCAGGGGATCAATAAGGCACGAGGTGCAAGGGATACATTGGTGGTTTTGATTTGGATGTCATGCATTAAAGATTTTGTCGCATTACATTTTGTATATCTGTTATGGGCTAGAAATCTTTGTATTTTGAACAAGTGAAGCTTCGGGCTTTTGTAACAAACAATTTGTTAAATCCAATGTATCAGTTTTAAACGGGTTTTAATGGTCGTTCTTATATATATCTTATGTTATTGATCTATGAAGTACCACCCCCAACCCATATTCCGTTGCGACCCAATTTGGGGGTGTTACGTACATAAGCTTAAAAAGCTCTGAATAACCTTATAAGCTAGTTTTTGTTCGGTTAAGCTTGTTTAAAAATTCATAGAATAAGCTATTCATTCAAAACACCCGCTAAGTCAATTTAAGCCTAATGAGGATGATAAACCAGATTTGGATGGGCTTATGGACTCTACCAGCTTGTTTTCAACAAGCTGGAGCTTGTAGATAAGCTCTATAAAGCATTTTAGTCCTTGTTTTGAGCAAAGGACAGAGGTACTTTCTCTCTTTTACTTATTTTAGCTTAATTCCTGTCTTAGCTTATTAAACTGCTTATTTGTGCTTATTCTTTTCTTAATTATGCTTTTTTGTTGAATAGTAGCTTATTATGCTAGTGTGTAGTTTAGACTTAGTTTAAATTTAGTTTTATATCAAACTGTCCATTTTAGTAGTTAATGTAGGTTATTAATGTAGCTTATATTCTGGAGCTTATTTTCCCTAGATTTTTGCTTATTTGTCCTTAATAAACTTAGTACTTAATCTGCTTTTACAAATCATGGCTTATTTTGATCTGTTTCAGCTTATAAATGGTTATTAAGTTTTAAAGGGGTGTTTGGGATAAGTCACTTTAACATGGTAAAATAGAGTTTAAACTGTTTTTGGCACTAAAGTCAGTTTTCATAAGCCTAAATTTAGTCTAAAAACTAGTTTTCATAAGCTTGGAACTAGTTAATATTAGTAGTTGTTTAATCTCATTTCAAAGTCTGCTAGTTCTAAGTTGTGCTAAAACAGCTTAATAGTCAATTTTCTTAAAAAGTATTTGAGGTATGTTTTTTGTGTTCAAAATGTGATTTCTAATGCATAAATTTCCATCTGTCTTGAGTCATATGGTTTTGGAAAGTCTTTTTCTGAAAACAGTCAAGTAATGTAGTTTCATGGTGTGTGCTTAAAAGCCACTTTATGCAGATCATTAGAGGTCAAATCATAGTTTAATTTAGGTTAGCTTTTGTTGCATTTAGCTTATTGTATTATAAGCTCAAGCTGTTTTGAGTTTTTAAGTTTGGATAAAAAGTCTTAGAGTCTTAAATTTGAGTTCCAAGTTGTCAATTATTTTCAAAAAAAACCAAAAAAATAGTAGTTCAAACTGTCATTTCATTTCACTTTTTTCTAGCTTATTTCCTTAGGTAGTTAGCTTAATTCAGCTTATTTGAGTCATTTGAGTTTAGCTCTCAATCTATTTTCATATTTTAGCTTAATCTTTCAGCTTATTAGTCTTAAAATCTCCTCCTGAGAAAACATGCTTTAAAACGTCAACATAATGTTGGTGAATTCATAGGTTTGTAAAATGTATAATGTAGGACCACAAGATTTCCCAAGTGTATGATAATGCAACAAATGCAAACATCACAAAAATGTAATTACGTTTCCCTAAGCTCATGACACTGAAGCTCGACATGTGTGAATTGCAATATAAATTGCCTACATTGCCCTTGATGATGTTCTAACCCGCAACATCCCAAATCCGACATGGTATACGTCCGTTGTCCGGCAAACCGGCACAGTGAGCGCTACTCACCCGAACGGGGATGTCAATCCCAAATAGATCTATTTATAACATTCGCGCTTACTCAGTAATTGACAGTTCATGATAATGGGCTCAATGGGTTATCGCTACTTAGGCAAACACGTAATCATAATGTAAAAATGTCCACTTGTGTCCAATTGTAAAACAATGCATATTTCTCACCCCAAAACTTGTAAATCATTATAAATGTAAAACGTGGGGCTATGAACTCACCTTGAGTGAATGAGCAACAATGTAAATCACAGAATGAAAATGCGTCACGTAAATGTCCGAATGCAACCTAATTAATTATAGGTCGTATGAGTACTAAGTACTTTGAATAACTAATACCATATATAATTCTATATAGCTACATCACCATCTAATTGTAATTGAGAAATAATATTTATAAAGTTAAAATGTTTATAAATATTACCTTAGTAAAAATGTCGTAACTTTCTCGTTTTAAGTCCGTTTTGTACGTTCTTTATGTCCACGCTTTCGTATTAAAAAGATA
This sequence comes from Tanacetum coccineum, assembly GCA_026074375.1. NCBI lineage: Eukaryota > Viridiplantae > Streptophyta > Magnoliopsida > Asterales > Asteraceae > Tanacetum > Tanacetum coccineum. The sequence goes on along the minus strand of BQNB010019352.1, from coordinate 30,633 downwards.
TATCAAAATATTACATTTTAATATTTTTAACTCTCTGGTGAACAGTGATTTTTACTGTTCATGCACTTTATAAAATTATTTTTATAAATTTAATTATCGAAATCTCGTAAAAGTCATATCTTATTCGTTTTAACTCCGATTTTAGTGATTCTTTCGAGCACGTCTTCGTAATTAAAAGTTCTATCTAATTAAAATATTTTCCAAAAAGTTTCTGTAATGAATAGTAATTTGTTTTTATAAAATTATTTTTATAAAAGTATTTATTATCGTAAACTTGCAAATGGCGTATCTTCTTCGTTATAGCTCGGATTTTCGAGTTCTCTATATGCCTACGATCGTCATGACATGTAGTATTTTAATAAAATATAAAATAATACTTTTAAAATTCGAATTAAAACAGCAAGTTTGTAAAAATATGTATTTAATTATATAAACTTGTTTTATGTCCATTAAATCATTCCAAGTCTTTTTTCATGATTAATTCACTAACTTGTATATATTTATAGTCCTCTAACATTTGTTCAAGAATAACATGTCCTTGCATTTCTTTTACTTATAAACTTAATAAGTAAACTTTTAAACAATTAATTTATATATACTTTCTATAAATTAACAATTACTTGTATAATGTTTATACTTCCATTCCAACATGTTTTTATCATCAACATAACATATGAAAAAGTATTTCAAACCATGATCAAGAGTAATAATCCATTTTACATCTTAATATATTTCCTAGATGGTGATTTACTACATAGATATTATATACATATAAAATCACAAATGAAAGAGTGTAAGGATTTTAGATGACCTTAAGATGATGTATGATGAAGATAAACAAGTTCTAAACCCTAGTTTAGAATCAAAATCCAAGCTTCCAAGACTAGAAAATCCTAACTTTCCAAGAAACTCTATTCTTGAACTTTCTTGATTAAACCCTTTTTATTACTAAACAAAGCCTTCAATACACGTTAGAATATCTTAGATATGATGCTAGAACACTTAAATACTTGGTAATAAAAATTGTATGGATGGTTTATTTGTGTGAGTGTGAGCCGTGGGCTAGGGAGGAGAGAAACAAAGAGTTATGTTGAGTTTTTGGTTAAGGATTGAGATGTGAGTTCTAGTTTGTACAAGATCTTGGTTGAGTTTTTGTGTGCTCTTGGTCCTCTAAGGACTATATTGTGTTCAAAAATTGGGGGAGGGAAGGACTAGAAAAGTCTTTGATATTTTATATTGAAAATCTAGTGATACTTATAGTTTTAATATGTATAGGTTAAGTATAATGAGTATACTTGTAGCATTTGGTTTCTAGTTGATTTCTTATATGCAATATTTGGCTACAATGATAAACATAGGTGAAGTTTTATATATCTTTGGATATTGGGTATTTGTTTAAGCGTAGATAAGTTTTGGTGGTTCCGTGAATGCCTAAATGTATTTTATCGCGAAACGTAAACACTTTACGTAACCAATAAAAATAAAATGTGCAAAGTTAATAATTATCCTCTAAATAATTATCTAACACTTTCTTGATGTAAACCTTTAATTGTTTGATGCTCGTTTACGTTGAATGACAATTTTTAGCTTACGCGATTTAACCTTATGACGAAAATTAAAAGCAAACGCGTACGAGACTAAAAATAAATAGTGAAATAAATGACGTCGTAAAATGACCTGAAAACACGGGGTGTTATATTATGTGCTCTTTTTTATCTCTTTTTTTGTATGCCTTCTCATTTGTGACTCATGTCTTGTTGTACTTGTTTTCCTGCTCATTTTTTCTTCATCTACTTCAGTGGTCTTATACGTGTTTGGTTTATTTTGGTGCTTTGCGTTGTTTGCTATTTTGCTTGGCATGTCTTGCCGTGTGTGTTGCTTGTGTTAGAACCAAGCTATATCATTTCCACAACATAAATCTTAGATCGAATGGTAAGAAAAGTAGAGTGAGAAGTTAGAGAGAAAGAAATAAGGAAGAGGAAAAATGGTGGATTACTATGTGTAAGAAACACAAATAAGCAACCAACACCCTCTCCACACTTGGAGAGGGTTATATATACCCACACAAGGGCCGACCTATAAGAGGCTTAATAGGCCGTGTGGTTTTAATTCTTGGATCGGGCTCAGGATTACTTGGGTTTAAGCCCGCAACATATACAATATTCGATTAATTGAGTGAGCCCAGTTCTTGTTCTAGCCTATTACAAGAAGTATATAATAAAGTCCAAAGCTTCCATGTTTTACTCAATATTTTGAGGCTAACAATCTCCCCCGAAGCAAGGTCTTTGAGATTGTCTTCTCGTTGAGTTCTTGAGTCTTGTTCTTGGACTTTATCTTTGTTGTATGCTTGTTCCTTCATGTTGTGTGATCTTTGATCTTAAGCCTTTGTCATCGTCTTTTGACTTTGTCATTAGTTCTGAGATCTTTAAATCTTTCCTTGTTTTTCTTTAATGTCTTTGCCATCTTGCGATCTTGTGTCTTGACCAACATGCTCATACTATGCATTGTCTTGAAAGCTTACTAACAATCTCTCTTGACAATCTTTTGTCTTGATAATCCTAATATCTTTAAGGAAGATCTTGAAAATCATAGTTGCGAAAGTCTTTGTCTTTAATTCTTAAGCTTTCTTGATTCTTGAATCTTGATGCTTATTGTATGTCTTTGTAGCTTGAGCATGAGCATGTGGTCATGAATCTGACTCAGCTGGAGTGAGGCTGCAACACCGTCGTTTGTACCTGCATTTTAATGTTAGTAATAAACAGCAAATATGGAAGAATATGGCTTTGTCCTTCGTCGGAATATGGTTGCGATAACCTCCGGTTTCGTGAGGAACGACCTGTGATCAGGTAGATTCAATTTAGAAGAATCTCCTTGACAGGGTTTGTCACACCCCCAGACGGGGCCTGGATAGAAAACGTGTCCGAGGGCGTGACGTCATCATATTTCAAACACAAGGCACGAGAGAACGACCACTAATGGACGTTTTAAAAATCATAACTCGTTGCATTATTTAAAAATAGATAAGTTTTACAAGATTCAAAAGAAATTAAACATTTGCGGAAGCTTAAGAAAAATGTAGCGGAAGCATAAATTGGTTTTCAAAAGACAACGAGTATGAATGAGAAATAAAATCTTGATAAAGGGTATCATATTGCACGTAGACTCCACATAGCACGTCAAGAATTCCAAAGCTAATCACCTAAGAAAAACATGCTAAAAACGGTCAACATAAAGTTGAGTGAATTCATAGGTTTAAGTAAAACATGTATGAGGATAAAAAACGTTTAGTGAATACAGCTTCACTCCAAGTATTATGAAAAGATGTTTAACAATTTGAAATGTTCAAACAAAGTAGTGTGGACCACAAGATTTCAAAACGTATGTGACAATCTTAGCAGTTTATGACTTCACATACAAAACACATGAGACAGTTATAACAAATACAACTTCACATGAAAAGTATTTACTGTTGCGCTAAGCTCATGACACCGAAGCTCAATTTAAAAGGATGCATTTTATATGCCAAATAGAATTACTCGCCCTAAAGTATCAGACGCAAGATCACTATTTGACAAACCACATGGTTATATATCCGTTGTGTTCGGACCTCCGTAAACATAAGCCTACTTACCCGGATAGGGATAACCGTCCCCAATAGATCTATTTATAACACTCACGCTCATATTAACCAGTACGGTTTTGTTAGAAAATTAACGGTTTATGATAGTTCGGGCATTAGTGGTCTATTCGTAACTTAGGCAACACGTAACAGGGAAAGTAGATCAAGATACTTGTGTCCATAGTAAAATCAACCAATGTATTTCCAAAAGAAAGGCTTTAAGTAATTTCATCCATAAGTAAAGCAAAATTGTGATATCAATCATTAATCCTGAGTTGTAAACGACCATTTATAAGCGTTTGAAATACATTAGAGTTAAATAAGTTTGGAAACGAGCTATGTTCTCACCACCAAAAATAATAAAACAATTTATACAAAATGAGTAAAATGTGGGGCTATGAACTCACCTTGATGTTGTAGAACAACTAGCAGAAATGCAAATAATAAGCACATCGCAGACAAAACGAAACGCTCGATCCAAGAAGAAGCAGCTTAACCTAGTACCTAATACCCACTACTTTGATTGTTGAATTGGGGTTTTCCGATGGATAAGTACATCAACGCGACATGTTCATGAAGGAATGAGGTTTCAAGTTGTATGCGTTTGGTGATTGGTTAAATAAAATAAATCGAAAAGCAACGCAAAGTATGTAACATATTCCGTATATATTACATATGAAAAAGAAACAATTATATAATTCATATGGTGAATTATATAATAAAGACAAACAACCAAAATAATAAGTCGCAATATATAATACTTTACAAGTATTATATAAGAAACGTAAGAAAAATAATTGTAACAATATAATTCGACACGTGTTCAAAAATCACTAATTAATTTATTAAAGAGTTCTCGCTTAGAAGTAAACACCCGTTTTAAAGTTACGAATTAGGTAAATAACGTTTCATGTTTATACAAAAGTTATATTTTGTCTAAATATTCGGGAATTATAAAATAATTTTTTTATAATTTAAGATTTCGCACGCGTTCTAACTAAACTAATCGTCTCTTTGTAAAATTACCGCTTTCAATTTATTACCGGTTATATTGTATCAATACAAATTAATAATAATTAAAACTAGATACCTCTTTCTATTATGGTTTTTCAAAAATAATAAAAATTTTAATGAAAATACTAAGTATAGAAATTTTTAGAAATTTCGGCATGACCTATCTGTTTATACAACGTTTCCCATATTTACAAAATTTAACATTTTCCCCTTAATCAAATAGATGTTGCAATATCCGCGCTTATTTCAATTTATATGTATATCTAGACTAGATCAAATGATAAATAAAATAAGTAGAACCAAACACACCCTTATTAGCTATTAAACCATGAACCAAACACACCCTTATTAGCTATTAAACCATGAACCAAACACACCTTATGTGCTTGTCACGCAGCTGACCAAATGCACCCTACTCGGCTGTTTCGCAGCCAAACAAACGCACCCTACTTGGCTGTTTTGCAGCCAACCAAACGCACCATATTTGGTTGTTTCGCAGCCAAACAAACGCACCATATTTGTTGTTTAAACCCAGAAACAAACACCCATTTGGGGCTGTTAACCCCAAAACCAAACGCACCCGAAGGCTGTTAAGAATAACCAAACGCACCCCTTGGTGCTAAGAAACTAACCAAACGCACCCTGTTTGTGCTAAACAAAACCGAACGCACCCTCGGTGCTGTGAAACCCAACGCACCCTTGGTGGTTTAAGAAAACCACACGCACCCTTGTGGTGGTTTAAAAACAAACACACCCTTGGGTGGAGGCTGGTGACAGTAAGGAGTTGGTGGTGGTGACTAGGGGATGGTGAGGGTGGCTGTGGTGGTGATGGCGGTGGGGTTGAAGGTGGTGACGGGGTATGGGGGCAGCCTGGTGGTGAAGTGGTTACGGTGGAGGTGGTGTGCCGGCTGCGGTGGAGTGACAGCGGGGGTGGGGAGATGATGACGATGAAGATAAGAGTAGCGCGGTGAGGAGATGGTGTTCGTGGCGGGCGGCCGGAGCATGGCCGGAATATGGCCTGAAAAAGGGGAGGCGCCAGAAAACTTAACGAGAGGTATGTGTGTGTGTGTTAGGGTTAGATGAAAATGAGTGAAACCCTAATAACTTTGATATATATACACAAAAGTTATAAAAGAATGTGACAAGTCCAAAATAGATGAGGGTTAATTTTGTAAATGTTTCTAGAAGGACCATAAGTGTAATTTTTGTTAAATAATGATTCGGGACATGTTTAAGCTAGTTAACGGATGATTCAAAACACGTAAATTATGCCGTTGCGTTTAAAATGATTTTTCCATGAAAAATGAGTATTTACTCGACTATTATTTTATAAATATTTTTATAAAATATATTTAAAATCATTATTATTTATTTGGTAGTCATCGGGTATCACGGGCAAGCTTTGTCCGTAAAATTAAAAACTTTAATTTGAACATTCGCCTTTTTAACAAACGTTTTTGAATAAAAAATTTAAATAATTTATTAAATATTTTTTAATAAAAAGTGATAATTAAATATAAATTTAATTATTTTTGTGTCAGTACGCGCTGCGTGGGGTGTTCAAAACTTTGCGAGGCTATTTTAGTCATTTTCTGCTTGTTTGTGACTCGAGTAAAAACTAAAAGTTTTCCGGAATGACCGTTTTTATGTCAACGCTAGTACACCAATAATTATTAACTCGTTTTGGCGGGTCGTTTTTTATAAGTCAACTTAGAAATAACATATATCTTCTCGTTTTAAGCCAAATAAGTTTGAAAAATAAATTTGTAACTGAGAGATAAGTAATAATAAATATGATTTATTATTTAAATATGTTTCAAAAATTTACCGGCTACGCGGTAATCATTTTTATGTGACCGTAAAAGGTCAAAAAGTTAAAAGGTCATGTCGAAACCAAAAAGTCAAAGGGTAAAATAGTAATTTAAAGTTCTAAAATTTGCGGGTTGTGACAATACCCACCCCTTAAAGGAATCCCGTCCCGGGATTCGATTTGTATTAACCGATGGTGTGACCAAGAAAAGATTTAAGATTTAATAAACCAGTTTTAAACATGACGTTGATAACTTTATTCAACAAAATTTGATGTTTTGACACTTCTCATTATTCATAAATTTTGGCTAGGTTTGACCAGGATGTATAATCCATCAGAATAAGTATTATAGAAAAATATCGTTACAAGTTTTAGGATTTGATATAACCGCGTTGTAAAGAAAATCTCTTGATAGTGAAAGCGTCAAAGGAGAAAGTGTAGTCGTGTGGGTATGTCTGTATAATGCTTCAAATGTTTAAAGGCAAAGTCAGGTTTCTGATATCTGTAAGGTTCGACGATTAACATCGGACGAGGTTAATGAATGTAAGTATTCAACTTACTTAGGAAGCACGAGGATGAATCATGACTCAACTCACCATAAGCAAACGATGCGAATAAAGTGTAACCGAACGGCTCTAACCACAAACTAATAAATAGATGCGCCGTAGAACGAGAAATAATAATATTAACGAAACGTTGCACACAACATTAAATAGCGAAATAGACAACCATATATGTTTGTGCTTTAGTTTAGTCAACAAAAATGTGTCTGTACAAACTCGTTAAGGTTTTGAAGATGTTACGACGTTCTTACGAAAAGTTACTATTAATAAAAAGTTTTCATTTTAGGAAAGTTTTTTTTAGTCTCGGGACGTTAATAGTATTCTCTAATTTAATTGTTTCCACATTTCTAAATACGAACTGGTGAAACCCTAGCGTCTAACCAAAATTTTTAGCTCGCTAAATATATATATATAAACTTGCTATATTTGGAAACAACCAACGGCAACGACTTAGAGAATTCCTAAACCTTCGTTTTAATATTAAGAAGCTCCACGAATATTTTCAAAGACTTTCGGCACTTAATAAACCTTTCGAAATATTTTTTTAAACGTCCGTTTACCCTCATTTAAAATTCGGACCAGCAACTATATTTTTATAAATCAACTACAGACTTGACCATAAACTCGACCATAACGCCCGCCAAATATTTTTTTTCTCCAAACTATTTAAAAAAATTTTACGCCAAAACTAATCAACCAAATTCACTATAATACTAGCCTAGCATCGTCGCTATCTTTGTTGCAACTCACCAATCTCACAAACTCTCAACAATAACAATTTATATATCCGAAATCAACAAAACCCTCATTAAAATAATTATCCACTTTAATCATTTAAAAATCATAGCACAAACATATGAAGTCTTGAATCAAAAGTAAAAGTATAAGAATGCTTAGCAGCAATAACTATAACAAACGGTGACGGAATACGGAGAGTGAGGACATTTCGAGAAATAACATCCCCAGAATAAAGGTCAACAAATAGGAGGAGTTCGCGGGAGAGCTTATGCGATAGGCGGTGGAATATTGCACGCAGTCGTTAGTTTCAGGATGAACCAAATTCATCAGTTCAAGAGTACACAAGTCGGTTAGCTCCACAAACAGTTCATGATCGTAGGGATTTATAACGGAAAAATTAATAAATTAAGAATGAGATAAGGTAGTTCTAAGTGAGGCCTTCAGATTCTGCTGAGTGGAAAAAAAACACGATTGTGTTTCTAGATCTTTTTAACGGATTTCGGTGATTATCGGGTTTGAGTTCATACTCGTGTCATATTGGATACCATTAAGCCCACTCATTTATAATTTATTATTTGCATAAAGAAGCGTCCCAATTTATGTAAATAATGAATTGATAAACTTATGGTTCGGTGATTTACAATTTATTTATTTAAATGAAGAGGCGTCCCAATCCTTTCAAATAAAGAGATTATAAATCAGCCTACTTAATAATTTCTGATGCAATACGCGTACTCACAAAATCTTCAAGGTGGTGGATGACATGACGATGCCGGTGCTCTAATGAGTATGGAACGAGTGTTTAAAACTCGTCTTCGGAGACGGGGAGTAAAACAATCAGGGGAGATCGACATAGAGTTCAAAATAGTTGATGAGTACACGGTTAAAGTAAATAAGATAAAGGTCTTATGAACGAGTTAACATAGCAATTATCGTATCAATCCTCCTATTACAAGTCCCGCCCATACAAGACTTGTAATACTTAGATTCACACATAATTCCATGTAAACAAAACTGTGACGGGTTTCGTGTAAAACGATATTGTATAAGGTTATGAAAAATAAGTTCGAGACCATTGCATCGCTCACAATGTCTTAGAAAAGTTTAGATATATATGTAGACAACTTCCATATATGAAATCGAGGAAATATACGTAAGGCAAACGTAACCGCAGAGAAAAGACAACCGCAGAGAAAAGATAACTGCAGAGAAAAGATAACCGCAGAGCAAAGACAAGCGCAGAGAAAAATAAAAAAATTATCAAATTACCCTTGAGGACAAAGGTAAAAGGAAAATCTTTAAAATATATATAATATAATACGTATATTAACCGGGAAGTATGATTCCTGGGTCGTTATCCCCTAACGATTTGTGAAATTGAAACCATGTTTGATGTTCGGACAATGATTTGAATTGAAGACAAAGATTGATTTGATTATCTATAACTACTAATTAAAAACAACAATTAAAGAAAAACAAACAAAAGCAATTAATGCACAAAAACAATTAACGGGAACAAATAAAACGCGACAAATAAGCAGCCAAAAGTTCAATATAGACCCAATATTTGTCATAGACCCAATGAACCAATCCTAGCCACTCATTTTTTCATCAAAAATAAAAAAACCCACTTTCCACCTCTTTTTTAAAAATTAAATATCTCACACACTGTTAATCGTTACGCAAAACAAAACATATCATCGCGACGAGAATTAAATTATCTTTCTATAAAGGGGCGATACTATGCACTTTCGACGAACTTTTTTTATGATTTTTTGAAGTCATATACGATTTTATGAAATCATATATGATTCGTTATACGAATATGATTCGTCATACGAATCATATATGATTTTCGCAATTCGTGACTGAAACAAAATTGAAAAAAAGTTTGTCGGAATCACAAATCATATATAATTTTATGAAATCATATATGATTCGTTATACGAATCATATATGATTTTCGTAATTCGTGACTGAAACAAAATTGAAAAAAAGTTAGTTATAATCACAAATCATATATGATTTAATGAAATCATATATGATTTTATTAATTCATATATGATTTCATGAAATCATATATGATTCGTTATACGATACGAATCATATATGATTTTCGCAATTCGTGACTGAAAAAAAATATCAAAAAAAAGTTCTTCGAAAGTATATCGTGTCACCCGTCTACTGAAAGATAAAAAAATACTCGTCGCGATGGGGTATTTTTTGTCGTGTGACGATTTTTTTGGTCTGTGATGATTTACCGTATGTGAAGATAGTTTTATTTTTAAAATAGTTTAAAAGAAAAGCAAACCCAAACACTCATAAATTAGACTTAGGGCTTGTTTTTTTATGAATTAGGTGGTTTGGAAGTATCACTTATGAACAACTTATTTGAGAGAGTGGGATTTTTGTGGCTCTACCCATTAAGATGAAACAAGGAATTGGGCCTTAGGTAACCTCACACAATCCAAAGTTACAATACAAGCAAAACCAAACACAGCTTGGTCAAAGTCTAAGCTACCACAACCACCCCTAAATCACATATAGGCGCCTGAAACACCAAACACCCTTATCACTCAAACTTTGATAAGTAACAATTTTTGATAAGGAACAATTCATATACAGCCAACAATAGCAATCAAACTTTGATAAGTAACAATTCAAGCTCAAAGAAAATAGATTTGCAATAAAAAATCAGTTAACAAATCAAGAATGGTAGCAGCTTCCCGCAGATGCCAGTGATGACGTCGTCGTGATTTCGGGTGGTGAACGGTGGATTCTGTTGAGTCCGGCAACTTTCGATTGGGTATGGCGGTTACGGTTTACATAGCAAAAGCAGTTGAAAGTGATGGTGGTTACGGTCGAGGTTGTTGGTGACAATGATTTTTGGCATATGGCGGCGATTGGCAGCGGAGACGACGGTTGTTGTGGTGGAGGAGACTGGATTGGGGAAGGGATGAGAGATGAGAGTTTGTGTGTGTTTAATGCTGGAGATATTAAGAGGCAGAGCAAATGAGAGAGTGAAATTACTTTGTACACGTGTCACTATTTTATTGGTTTTTCTTATCTTAATTTTAGACGGGACCCACGTGATAAATACTTTATATAGTAGTAATAGAAGTAATAGATAATAGATATTAGTGTGATAGTATCGTGTTAGTTGCATAAAAAAATACTCTATCTTTTTACAAATCAATAAATCAGTGTTACATGTTATTATACTTCTGAAACATTTCTTTATATTAAATATTAAACAAAGTGTATATGAGATACATATTTACAAAAATTGAAATAGAAGTCCAACTATGGCCCTATGGGTGTAATTGTCAATTTGTCAACATGGACCAAGATTTGTATAGGGCAAAAACTAATTAATGGGTCTTTTTAACTAAGCATTGCATTCTGGTGGAACAATTTTGTACCTAGATGTGTCTTTACAATAAGAGTAAAACATATGTTTGGTTCGAGCCCAGTTCAAGCCAACGGTTTGTTGTCGAGTCAGCGTCGTATAATCATTTCCATCAATAGGGTCCGAGGTCGAAAGACTTGGGCTCTTTGAACACGAGGCTATAGACGATGAGTTGGTTTTCGGGGTTAAGCAACCTTCCATTCTAAGTTCTCCAAGTGAAGCAACAAAAGGTGCGTATTTGTAGTTAACGGGGTACTTTCCTCCATGGGTCGCCCAATCTGAGGCGTCCCAGATGGTAGTGTATAACGACATTGGCTTAGATGGATATAGAGAAGACGATGCTTGGTTGTGGATTACTTCTCGTACCGGTATATTGTCTACCAAAAACCTATGTCACAAAAAAATTGAAGTGAGCATGGAAGAATGCTACACATATCAAGTCCAAAGTAACATGTTAGTCAATATATTTTATATCAATACTTATGCACACTCAATTGCAGTGAGACTAATGTATCGACCGTAAAAAAAAATTAGTGTTCGCGTTAAAAATAGTGGTGTAAACTCGTTTTTCATAGTCACGAAGCCGTCTCGTGGATTTCGGTAGCCCCGTGCTATTACCAAACAAAGGCCCCATTAAACACATAAAAAGTTACATATGTATTACTGTATTAGTATTAAACTTGAGCCTCATATTGTGTATATATTATAAATATATAAGAGAAGTGCATGAAATTTTATGACCCTCGTCAAGTGGTGGCCCTGTGCAATGACACCGCTTGCACTCCCTAAAGACGGCCCTGCATAGTCGCGAGTAAATTGTGTGTTAGATGATCATGAAACTTACACTATGTGATGAGTGTTCCATAACATGCTATATTCATGAAACTCTTGTGTAGGATCAAACCAAAGATAAAACTTTTCTTCTCTTCCTGTTTTGACACTTCCATTCCCATAAATATTTGTTTGGAGAACCCATTCTTTTCTCTTCTCATGTCCAAGCAATTCGAAGTCGATTTCGTCGTGGTTATGAGGAAATACATCTGAATTCGACATCTAAACATGTACACATACAATAACAAGGTTAGCTAGTCATTTCATCAAAAACCGAATAAACGAAAGTAGATATAAATATAAAACTCACATAGAAAGCTAATACTACTCCTGAAGTAACACCCATTGGCAACTTTATTGCAGCACTAAAGAATCCATGATGGTATACATCCTTAGAAACCAATCCAGAACCTAAACACAAAAACGCGAAAATGGTATATATTCATTAGTACATATTATCTTAACATTAAGAAGCTTAATTCGTTCTTACCCGAAGTTTTGTCTAGAGTAATATCGGCATATGCTCCGTTGCTTTTAATTTGAATGTTTGATCCTCCATACAAAGTTGACATCTTTTGAGTCACCGGTGCTGGATGAAAACGTTCAGTTAACCGGTCAACAGCTGGAGGCTTATAAACCGGGCCTCGAGACAAGACCGGGGTACAGATTATAAAACATGTAAGAAGAAATCTTTGTAGCAAAGATGTCATTTTTTGGTGTTGCATATGTTACATGGCTTGTTGGAGTAATGTTTTTTGGTTCATATATATACATGTTTTTCATAGGTTGTTTGGTTTAATAATAGTGGCTATAGATTTTTCTTCATTTTATATTTGGTTTTTGTGTTATTTTTTAAAATTAAAACACATTTTGCTAGCTGTAATTGAGGTTTAGGTTAACATTAGGTGTTAAATCAACAACCAATTGATATGTAAGTTGAGTAATATGTTAAGTAATGTCAATACATGTCGCATTAGTGAGAAAAGAAATAAAAAAATATTAGTATGAACAACAAATCAACTACGTATATACTTACTCAACTCGAACTTAGAGCATGAATATGAACAATAAATTTCCTACATAGACTACATGGTTTTGTATGAAATAACTAATAAGGGATTGAAGCTTATCGTAAGACCAGGCGTAATAAGTCCTCCAAGACTCGGTCTTGGTCGTTAGTGGCACATATATGCAAGACGCGTGCTACTTTACTACACTCAGTCATACACCATGCGTCATCGATCAAATAAGGGAGAAATAGGTCGTCTGGCCGACGAACGAGTTTTGGACGTTTGATGTGTGTGTTTGTTTTTATTAAATGGTTTTTGTGAGGTATTTTTGATGGTGAAGTTGATTTTTTTTATTACGCTAAGTTTGTGGTAAAATCAGTAGTAAAGAAAAAAAGTTGATGTCACGATAGTGAATGCGATCTTGAAGTCTTCTTGTTACACCCGACCTACTATATAATACCAAAACTGAGATTCTTCTACTTGTAAGTACTTTAATTTGTATTGTTATATATATTTTTTCATCTTAAAATAAGTGTCTATAACGTAAATCATACATAATTTTTGAAAAATGGATTATTACAAGTTTTAATAATCAAATGTTTTTTTTATATATATTTTTAATTTTTTTAGTTGGTCATAATCTAAAACTGAACAATTATTTTAGTATTAAAAAAATTAAGCATTTAATTGAGGTATGTTTGATATCAAGCTTTTAGTAGCGTTTTATAGCAACTAGCCAGTTAGCATTCTGCACAAAATGCTTATTTGAAAACAAACAACTAACATTTTTACTTTTTTTAAGCCTTCCAAATCAATAAGCTATTTCTAGTAGCATTTACGAGCAATTAGCGTTTCTACTTACTAATTATAACTATAAACCTATGTTACCAAATGCTTTATTAAAACAGACAACTAGTGCTTCTTGCTACTGTTTGTTTATTGCTAGTGCTTAGATATCTTCGCCTAACATACCCTCTCTAGATAAAAAATTTCTTACCAAATTATAGAACCAACTACTAGTGTGGCAATTTCAACATACTTTTACTTCAAGTCAAATACTAACTTTTACATTTATGAAAGTTCTTATGAGAGTATGGATTATGATAAAGACATAATTGGAATAAAGCAATGTTATCTTAAGGTGCTTAACTGCCATTTGGGTGTTTACAGCTGTTTAAACACAAGGTTGCATTCATGGATTTGTAACATACTTGATATAATGGGTCCATTTTTTGGCTTTCATTTATTTTGTGATAGCTAAGGACAAAAGGGAGAGGCAGTTAGGTAAAAAAGCTGGACACCATATTAGACTATCCAAATGTTAGTTTTATTTGGTTTTTGTTCAGTTTCATAATTTGGTGAAATCGAGGTGGACTTTACCCAACCGCGCGTTGGGTGCGGGCGGAAGGGAGCTGGCGTTAGTTTATGCAACAGTGTTGTATAAAGGGGTGGGGGGTGGATGGGGAGGTGGGGAATATATATAATATATATATATAATTGGGGGGGGCAAGGGGGAAAATAAAAAATGGTTTTTTTTACAATTTTTAATTTTTGATTTTGTTTTACTTAGTCGGTGAAAAAATATTTGTAAAAGTCGAGGGGTCCGGCGTTTTAGATTTTTTTTTACTTTATAGGTTTTTTTTACTAAGTCGTAAATAGTTAAAAGTTGAGGGTCCATTTTAAAATTTTCTTTTTTTATTTTGGGCCAGATTTGGGCCAAATTTTGGGGCTAGGGCTTTTTATTGTAAGGCACTAATGTAGCACTGTAGCAGTGCTACTGTTTCACGGGGATTAGTATATAGTACAATTGTATGAGAAAAACAAAATAAAGGACAATATGTACCATTTATGGTTTTATTTAAACAAAAACTAACTCACAGTGGTTATACTAACTTTCTAAAAAAGAATGGTTTTATTTGAGGGCGGTGAGTTCGAACCCCGTAAATTAGTCGGTCAAAAGATTGAAAACCATGGTTAACCCAAAAAAACTGACTGACTCGCAATATACGTCATGAATCTATTTCACATGTTTTAAATAAGACCGAGTGTATAATCGTTTGATTATTAATATGTTTGGCGCAATAGCCAGATTACGGCTAGAGCTGATATTATAAGCCAAAAGCTTAACTTTATTTTTATAAAGTTGTTTGGCGAATTAGTTAGAGCTGAAACTTATTAATGTAAAATTGCATTAAAATACATCAAATTAAATCCATATATATTTCGCCTTTAAAAAAAATCCACATATATTTCTCGCTTTTCCGTGATAATTCATTATATTTTAAAAGGTATTTAAGTAATTTGACCATCTATAAATCTTCATAAGCCTTTTTTCTGTGAGCTTGGGCTTATGGAGGCTTATAAAAGCTTTCATAAGCCCGTGTGACAAACTAATCTTATCTTATAAACTAAAGCTCAAGCTCTTATAAGCTCAGATAAACTCGTTGCCAAACATAGCCATAACATGAGTACCATCAGTACCATTGAGATCAGGGGTGGAGACAAAGAGGGGCATAAAGGGCATGTG
This sequence comes from Tanacetum coccineum, assembly GCA_026074375.1. Classification (NCBI taxonomy): domain Eukaryota; kingdom Viridiplantae; phylum Streptophyta; class Magnoliopsida; order Asterales; family Asteraceae; genus Tanacetum; species Tanacetum coccineum. The sequence goes on along the minus strand of BQNB010019352.1, from coordinate 15,112 downwards.
CCCCTCTAACAAAAAAAATTATAATGTAGTTTTTAAAAATTATCGTAGCAAAACTTTCTAAATTCCGCCTCTAAATGAGATATAAACTCTTTGTTTTATATGATTTTATCAACTTTAAAGTTTGATCCAAAAGCCCGGTTAGACCTGAACTTCGATCGACCCTTTGAGGCTAGAGTCTTGATTAATTAACAAATGATTTTGTTCTTGGTTTAAAGCGAAGATTATGAACTTAAACGTTGTTTTAATCCACATATAATCATGATGTTACGCGATTTGTCATTTCTGCGCTAAACTTAGAAGTTAGATCATGTCGATAACTCGAGCCGCCATAAAATATTTTTGGACATGAAGTTTTTAATTGTGTTCTATCATCAAAATACGTATGGCTACAAATTATTTCATTAGACACTCACAATCACAATATAAGACTTGGAATTTTGCTTAACTTCCATTTTGACATTGACATGTTAAATTGCACTTGTCGTTTTGAAGGTTAAGTTCATTGTGGCATGAGAATGTATCCTTCCATGAGTATAGCAAACCAATGTTTCGGCCTAAAAAGAGTCATAATGTTGCGATAATCTCTTTACATAAATACTAATGGGCTAAATACAAATCATAACCCAAGTGTTTGGGTCAGTGGTGACTCAATGGTAATACAAGTAAAGCTAGGGCTTTAAGCCCTAGTTTTTTAAGGCCTCAGATTTTCTACGACTTTGTATATATATAAAGTTAGTCACATGTTTTTTTGCCGCAATCTTTAGAAGTCCGATTAATCAAGGCCCTAATTAGCTGATAATGTGAAATAATCAAAATCTTAGGCTTTTTTTTGTTCTAGTTTTCATTTTTTTAGCTTACAAGTTGTAGAAGTTTAAACGCGAATATATTGAGTATATATAAAAGGCCCATATTTTGCATGAAAAATGTTGTGTGATAATAACCATTTACATTGATGAATCGATGTTTGTTTTTCACACCACAAACATACTTTCACTCTACAGCTATCTCTTATCTACTCATATATCATTCTTCAATCACAAGTTGCTTTAGTTTTCGCTAAAAAAATTGCTAAAGAAAAACGAGTTATTTGTAGAAATAGAAAATATGATGATAATGTTGACAATAGAACTATAAAAACCGGTGAAGAAAATTTTAAAACCAATTATTTCTTATACATTGCATATGAAGCTATTTCATTACTGGAAAGTAAATATGATCAATTTAGATTAAGGTATCTTTAGTTATTTAATATTGAAAATTCAAAATCCTTAGATAATAACAAGCTTAAAAAGTAATTGTTTGAACCTTAAACGGTCTTTAAGGCATATTATAACAATTGTTTAGGTATTAACGTTATAGATTAATTTTTTGAAACTAAGAGTTTTTTGAGAGGTTATACGTGTGAAAAATTGATACATCGATTAATATACTTAATCAAATTATAATTTAAACTCTTTCCGTAATACTTATATAGTGTATAGAATAATGTTAATCATTTCAGTAACAATTTCTTCAGCAAATCAAAGTATTTCAAAAGTAAAGCTAATTAAAAGTTATCAACGATATAAAGTGTCACTAAAAGATTAGATTTATTCACTTAATTATCAATTGTAAATAAAATATTATACTATATTGATTTCGAGAAAATAGTTAAAGGTTTCACATAAAAACTTTAAAAAATAA